>VZQC01003457.1:1670147-1847597 GCA_009823505.1 Rhizomys pruinosus | reverse complement strand
AGCCTGCAAATTGGTTTCATATGAAGGATGCTTGTACTCATGGATCATCACTTATAGCTAAAAAATGAAAAAAAAAAAAACAGAGAAAGATGCAGGACAGTTATGGCAAAATGCATGATCTGGGATGGGGTGGGGGTAGGGGGGAAGGGAAAGGGAAATATGCCTGAACTGAATTGGGAAATGATGTATGAAATGCACAAAGCATCAATAAAAAAAAAAAGAATATGAATTCTTAAAGCTACCAAAATCAGCATGGACTAAAGCCCCTTAGTAGAAAGGCTGGAGTGAAGATCCCAGGATCTATTTTCCTCCCCTACTTCCTTACCAAAGTAGGAAACCCAAATAAATACAGTTTCCCCTCAGTAACAATCCGTTCCCAGGAACCTCTGGGAACACAAAAATCTATGACTGTTTATAGGCCTTATATAAAATTGTACAGAATTTGCATGTATCATATATACATAGAACATATCCATATTTGTCCATATCTGTATATGCACAAATATATTTAAACCATTTCCAGAATATTTATTATAATTAATACAATGTAAATGTTGTATAATTAATTCATTATTATGTTGTGTTTAAAGACTAATAACTTGAAAATAAATCCTGCATATGCAAAAATAAAAAAAAAGAACAATCTGTAACTCCAATTCCAGGAGAACTCCAGTTCCAGGGGAATCCAAGACCTTCTTCTGGCCTCCGCGGCATTGCACGACATGGGTGCACAGACCTACATGCAGACAGTACATTTATACACATACAAAAATAAAATTTAAAAAAAAAGCAGTTTAGGGAGAATTTCTTACAGTCATTGGTAGGGAAGACTGGAAAAATGAGAATGTCATATTGCAGCCATTGTCATGATCCAAGAATGAGATGTCCTGATCTAAGTCAAGGGATGAGAAAAGGACGAGAAGAAAAGGTAAACCAAGAGAGTAATTTGAAGTAGTGGCAGGCTGGCCTTTGTTGCAGATGTGCTTTAAAAGCCAAGAAGTGATTTCCATGGATGTACAAAGGGCCACTGGCCAGGGACAAGGATGAGGAGGGAAGGGATGGTGACAGGGGCTTTTCCGTTGTCCTGACTCTTTTCTTCCCTAGAGCTGTGCTCCTCCGGACAGAAAGTTTATACCCCAAACATTTGTGTCCCCAGCACAGGTATCACACACCTACCAGTTTTACATTCTAAGTAGGTGATAGTTACAGTTTAGATATGAAATGTTCCTCCTCAGCTAATGTGTTCTCTGTTGATGGCTCTGTTGAAAGGAGATTGGATCATGAAGATGGTAAACTCATCATTAATCTATTTATGAATTCACAGCTGAATGGCTCTAGGATGTAAGATCTGGTTGAAGGAAATGGGTCACAGATTGGGGGAGACTTTGGTGGGTATTTCTTGTCCCTGGACGGTACCTCTTACTCTCTTTGCTTCCTGGTCACCATGAGGTGAGCAGCTTTTTTTTTTTTTTAATTTTTTTTTGTATGTGTATGAATGTACTGTCTGCTTGTAGGTCTGTGCACCCGTGTCGCGCAATGCCACGGAGGTCAGAAGAGGGTCTTGGATTCCCCTGGAATTGGAGTTCTCCTGGAATTGGAGCTACAGATGGTTCTTAGCCGCCATGTGGGTGCTGGGGATCGAACCCGGGTCCTCTGCAAGAGCAGTCGGTCCTTTTAACCGCTAGGCTATCTCTCCAGCCCCGAGGTGAGCAGCTTTTTTCTGCTTCCTTTTGGCCTGCTAGCCCACCTCATCACAGGCTTATAAACAATGGAGCCACTTGACCATTGAATGAAACCTCTGAAACTCTGGTGGAAAATGAATTTCTAGCTCAGATGTTTTGTCCATGGTGACACGCTAGCTAACACAGTAGTTTAAGGATCATTTTCCTCCTGCTGCCCTGTAGAACTTTGAATCCCTCCTGGCCTGAGTTCAGGACCAGGTACTTTGCAAGGGAGGCAGGACTGAATTTGTGAGTGTATAAAGGATTTGCAATTTTTTAATATCCTAGCCTTTGGCAGCTTTCTATCAAGTCTTCCTCTGTACCACTTTTTCTGATGATTTTCCATTTTATTACTTTATTTATGGGTGTGTATGTTCCTGTATGAATGTGTACACACATGTATGCACATGTCCTCATGGAGTCCAGAATCTGACATGTATAGCTGGAGTTATAGGCATTCGTGAGCTACCCCATGTGGGGACTGGGATCTGAACTCAGAGCCTCATGGTTGAGCAGTAAACCCTCTTAACCACAGGGCCATCTCTCTAGCCCCCACAATGACATTTTCTCATGGTCTCAACAGCCTTGACATTAATATAAGGTGCTACCTTTCAAAACACTGTGCTGGGAGGGTGGGGCGTAGGACTGTATCCTTTGCACTGCTACTCTGAGCTCAGCTCCTGGTCTGGTTAACCTGGGCTCTCATTGATGATTTATCACTCTGGGGTCATTCCTGGACAGCCTGCTGCTCCCTGGGTCAGCTTCTCATCATCATTTGGGGGCTGTCTGCTCAGCCTCTGCCTGTGCTGTTGAGAGTGTGGTTTGGATCTGACCTCCTGGCAAGCTGGAGGGCTTGGCTGAGGAAGCTGCCCTGCTGCCTGAGGCTGAGAGCAGCCAGGGAGGGCCAAGAGCTCATGAGGAAAGAGGGGATGTTGGGACGGGGCTCAGAGGCAGGCTTGAGCTTCGGGGCTGAAATGGAATGCATAGGGCATCCGGCTTAGCTGTCCTTTCGCAGCTCCCCAGAGACAGTGGTGGCTGCTGCCACTGTAGCTTCCTCCTCCTCATCTCACCTTCTCCCCCCCCCCCCGCTGCCCCCCAGACTCACATGCTGTTGTTACCTCCCAACAAAATGGCTGTAGCTGTCTCCAAGAGAAGCTTCCTTTGAAGCAAACCCTAAATCGGCCTTGAGGGTGTGAGGACACCCATATATCTGCCTTTATGACTAGGGCCCTGGGGATCAGTGCCCCACCCACCTTCCTGGTGTTTCCTTCATCCCCTCCCCTCCCGCAGCCTGAAGCAGAGGAGAGATCAAGAACAGGAAAAGCCTTGGTCTTGACATCTGGAAACCTGGAAGTCAGGTATCTATCTGCTGACTTCCAAGCTGCCTACTTTTAAAATATTTTATTATATTTTATTTTTTTATTTTATGTATTTGAGTCTCTTGCCTTCAAGTATGTAAGTGCACCCATGTCATGCAATGCCTGTAGAGGTCAGAAGAGGGTGTCAGATCTTCTGGAACTGGAGTTACAGACAGTTGTTACCCACCATGTGGGTTCTGGGAACCAAAAATGGGTCATCTGCAAGAGCAGTCAGTACTCTTAACTGTTGAGCCATCTCCGCAGCCCCAAGCTGCCTACTTTTTAAGAAAAAGCCACAGCTTCCGTCTCTGTCTAAAGTATGGATTTAGCGTTACAGGTTATGTTTTAAGTATTAGGTTATTTAGACACATTATTAATCCTCAGGACAGCCCTTAAGAAGTAAGTAGTAAGTTCCCTAGTTTACAGTTGTTCAGAGCGCATAAGAAATAATCCAAGGCCTCAATAAGTGCCGGAACTGCAACTGAATGAAGTCATTCTTATTTCAGAACTGGGCTTTTTTTCTTCCTTTACCACCTCTGGAAAAGGGTGGAGTCACCATACACTTCCTCCTCCTCCTCCTCCTCCTCCTCCTCCTCCTCCTCCTCATCCTCCTCCTCCTCCTCTTTGATTTTTTAAAACAGAGTCTCACTATGTAGCCCAAGCTGGACTTGAAGTCACAATCCTGCTTCAGCCTCCCTAGTGCTAGGACTACAGATGTGCTTTACTGTGTAAGGTCCTTGAATCCCTTGGAAAATGGGACCCTCTGCCTAAGCCTCAGACCCAGCTCCAAGGCTGGTCTTTATAGAATGAAGCTGTTCTGTACACAGTCAACAACCTGTGAGTCTCAGCTAGTCCAGCAGGCTTATTTTACCTGAGTTGACCTCACGCATCTTCATAGCCCTTTTCTTCAGTGGGTGATAGGTTACAATGTGTGTATCACTGACAACAGCCCCATGAAAGAGTTGTTGTTGAGTCTGAAGTTAAGCCTGAATTTTGTGGGAAACAGCAGCCTGCCATAATTGACAGTGTCCTCCCTGGCTATGGAAGGGAGGGCCGATATGCATGCTGGGTATTGGTATTTGTCATCTGTGTACCTGTATTAAGAGCTTGATGCCTTGATCTTATATCAGGTATTTTATGGCTTTAAAAATCTTATTCAGCTCAGAGATTTTCCTCTTAGATGCTTTGCATGGTACCATTTTTTTTCCCTAAGAATAGAATACTTAAAGCACACATTTACATTTTCTTGCAATTGCCCTTCTCAGTACAGTGACAGCTACTAGAGGAGCACCTACTTCTGGCTGTGATCTACCAGAGATGATGCTTAGTTCACAGTGTCAGTGCTCACCTGTGCCTTTAAAATGCTTCCAAGCAGCAGCTGCTGAACTGCGCTGCTGCTTCCCACTGAGGTGACAGCAGTTCTCAGAGTCAGGTTGCTCAAGCTGCTCAGCCACCCCAGGTCTTCCTATCAAGTCCCTGCCCACCTGCCCTGGTTCCTGAACCACCTCATCCCTGGGCTTGAGATCTCAGGCCTTTTCCCGTGCTGCCTCACCCTCTTGGCCTTCAGATTTGGAACTTCATCTGAAAAAAAGCACTGAAAAAGGTGCTTCCTTGGCTAACACAGCTGCCCACTCTAAACACGGCCTTCCCAGTGACCTGGCATGCCCGACTCCATTTCTGCTAAGAGTCCCTGCACTAGACTAGGTTACCCAGTCAAGTGCTAAATGGTGCCAGAGCTTGGGGGGAATGTCTGAATGGCTTTGGTGATGTCCAGGTATTCCACATTTGCTTTCATTGTGATTCTGGGCTGAGTTTCAGTGCTCATCAACGTGTTTGGCAATACAGGGACACAGCTTTGGCTTGGAGAAGGCTTAAGCCATCTGCTCTTTTAAGTGATGGGAAAGATGAGCCTGGATTAGCTAGAACCTGGAAAACACAGGCGCGCTTTCTGAAGAGTGTGGTCCTGGTGGAAATTTGGCTTTGTGTTCTTTTTTTTTAAACACATATTTTATAGAGTTGGGGAGATAGCTTAGCAGTTAAGACCAGTGGCTGGTCTTATAGAGGACCAGGGTTCAATTCCCTACACTCACATGCTGCTAACAACTATCTATAACTCCTGCTCCAGCTGGAGTCTGATGTCCTCTTCTGACCTTCATGGGCATTGCATGGCATGGGTGCACTCACACACATGCAGGCAGTACATTCATACACATAAAATAAAAATAATAAAAATAAAATACTTTTTAAAAGTATTTCATGGGGCTGGAGAGATGGCTCAGTGGTTAAGAGCACCAACTGCTTTTGCAGAGGACCTGGGTTCAATTCCCAGAACCCACATGGTGGCTAAGAATCGTCTTTAAACTGGGCGTGGTGGCACATGTCTTTAATCCCAGCACTTGGGAGGCAGAGGCAGGCGGATCTCTGTGAGTTCAAGGCTGGCCTGGTCTACAGAGTGAGTTCCAGGACAGCTGGGGCTATAGGGAGACACTGCCTCAAAAATAAAGTATTTCTTTTGTTTTTATTTTATGCATATAAATGTTTTGCCTGCATGTATGAGTATGTACCATGTGTGTGCATTGTCCTCAGAGGGCGTTGGACCCTCTGGAACTAGAGTCATTGGCAGTTGACAGAGGCCATGTGGGTGCTGGGAAGCAAACCCAGGTCCTCAGCAAGAGGGCAAGTGCTCTTACCTGCTGAGCCATGGCTTTGTGTTCTTATACAGAGATACCTAAAAGCATTGACTGGTGACCAGTAACCTATGTCAGCGACAGAAAGCAGGTTAGTAGTTGGCAGAAGAAGAGATAATGGGGAGGTGGGACTGATGGGTACAGAGTTTTTACCGGAGGGTGATTAAAATTAGACAGTGCTGATAACTTGCCAACTCTGCAAATATACTGACACCCACTAAATTATACACTTTAGCAATGCTGGGAGTCAAAACTGGTCAAACCCAGCACCTTGTTAAAAGTATACAAATGTTCTAACTACTTAACTACCTCCTAGCCCTAAATTATAAAGTTATATAGAGAACTTTTAGTAAATAGGAAATAAATCTCAATAAATCTGTTATTTTAAAAAGAAATCTATTTACTGCAAAAATAAAACAAAAAAACTTAGTTCATGTTAACAAAACCTTGTTCAGCGTCTACAATGTACTTGCTTTGTCTGAAGCATGAGAAGCATTCAGAAATAATAGAATCTCTAGCTCCTGACATCCCAGGGATGTATTGAAACCCTGTCTTGCAACTTCTAGGCCTTAGCTGGAGCCTAGAGCTAGGTGTAGACACCCACAGTACTTGCTACTGTGGTCATTTTTAGACTTCCTTGCACGGAGACA
Source organism: Rhizomys pruinosus (assembly GCA_009823505.1). NCBI lineage: Eukaryota > Metazoa > Chordata > Mammalia > Rodentia > Spalacidae > Rhizomys > Rhizomys pruinosus. The sequence continues at coordinate 1,841,181 of VZQC01003457.1, read as the reverse complement.
GTGGCAACCTAGAAATCCTTTCATCTCGGTGTTGGTGTAGCTCAGTGTCTCAACAGAGACTGCAGGAACAGAGCAGGCTACAGTGGACCCCTTTCTTCCCTGGTGCTGCTGGGAGCCATCAGGCTTTGCTCAGGAACTGTGCAATGCAGAGGTGGGTGGCTGCAGTTGTGAGGTGCTGCTGTGAGTGGGCAGGGCTCTTGCAGTTTCAAGCTCCTCTGTAGGTTATTAGGTTATTACACTAAATTTTTCATCCTCACTTTGAGAAGTTAAGCCAGTTGGGATGGCAGTTATTACCTGAAGGTCCTACCCTACTTCCTCCCTGGAAGACTGGGCCTGCCTTTGAAGGGAAGCATGTTATGTATATGAAATTGCCCTCAGCTACAGCACCTGACCTCACGTCCATCTATGACCAAGAGCAAAAGGGCTCAGAAAAAAATCCTTCTAGACTCCACAGATTATACTTTTTACCTTCTAGAATCATCCAACATCTAGTCTTCAACCTTCCCTCTCGAACTAGTGCAAGGCCAGACCCTGACCTACCCTGCTAAATGCAACCCAGTCATCCAATACCCACCTCTCTTCTGTAGAACAAAATCAATTGCAACCAGATGAGAATTTCCATATGGACTAAATGCTGTCTCAGGCAGGAGAACGAAGGGACAGTTGGAGAGCTGCCACCCTGTAGGGAGACGGCGGGAATCCACACCCGGGGCCACTGCTGTGAGCTGCTGAGATACGTGTGCATGTCCCTGAGGAAGGAAAGGCTGTAGAGGCAAGCACAGCTTCAGTGGTGTGTTTGGAAACTCAGGGAGGAAAGCACTGGTGGGAGGACAGGAAGACTCAGAGCTTCTAGAAAGCAGACATAGCTCATTTGAAAGCTGTCTGGGGATTTGGGCGGGGCTCCTGAGGCCCTCTGTTAGGAGGACTTGGGCTGGGTGGTTCGCTCATTTGGCAGAAACAATAGAAACAAGAGCGTTCATTTTTATTTTTGATGAAGTGAAACTTCAGCTTAGAAAATATCTGTTGCAACCAGAGCCCTTTTCGCAGATAAACATACAAAAGCACCATTGGCTGTGGGCATCCACCCTCAGGAATCATGCCTTGAAAATGACATAAGTGGCAGTTTGCAGCTCATGAATGGGTTTGATCCAGCTCTCTAGTGGGAGAAGAAAACTAGCGTGCAGAAAAGGAAGAGTTTAACATAACAGGGGATCTTTAAATAGAGCTCTAAAGCTGGGTAGCAAACCTAGTCTGAGGGTTAAAAAAAAGCTTTTCCTCCAAAGTTTCTATGGTAACCAGATAGAATCTACAGCAAGAGTGTAGTTAAGGAAACACTTCTTCGAGGCCAACATGTAGCAGTAAGTATTGCAGGGTGACTTTGTGCAAGCTCTAATATAGGTTATGTTTTTAGCTGGTGCTGCTGTTTTTGATTCCTGGGAAAAATTAGACATTGAAATTGGTAGACTCTGCTTCCTGTAGGCTCCAATTTCTCTTCCTTATGGCAAAGTCTCAAAAGCTGGTGTTGATCCAAATCACTTGGAATGGAGAGGAACCTTCTCTTTCCCTGCCCCCAGCAACAGTTTGGACTCATTGGACACACACTGGCAGTGCTAATTTGGATAGTTAGAATAAATGCTTTTGACTAACTAATTTTATCTGTACACAAAGCATAATCACAATCTGCTGAGGTTGGTTGGGAGCTTTTTATGCTGTGCATGACTAGGAAACTGGTGAGATTCTTAGATTTGGGGACCTAGAAATCGTATTTTAACCCAGCCAATTGTTGGCAATGAAACTTTGGGGTAAATTGCTTAACCTTTCTGTCTCAGTTCCTCATAAAATGAGCCTGGGGATAAAACTGACCAAAAGTTAGTAGAAGGATTAAAGGAGATTAAAGTACATACATGCGCCTATCTATCTACCTATCCACAAGTACATACTTATTTGTATTAGGATTCTTTTTCTGGTGGAACATTGGCTGATACATACCTATCTCCTTTTATAAGTTCAGAAAACCTTGAATGTAAAACTTTATAAAATACAGAAAGAAAGAAAATTACAGGTCAATATCCCTCATGAATATAAACATAAAAATTATAAATAAAATTTATAATAAAATTTTAGCAATTCAATAGATGCATAACCTCTGGATAAAGTTGAATCATTTAAGTTACCATCACAATCATTATCAATATAAATAAAACTTGAGTCTTACACAATACTCAGCACACATTTATTATTTCAGTCCATAACTTGGTGTCATCATTTTATAGTTAAGGATGAAAAGGTTCAGTATACTATATGTTTAGCCCCAACTCACAAGGCTGTTAAATTAGATAAAATTTTGACTCAATATAAGCAATCATGACATATGTAAATACAGCTTTACTTTTTCTTTCAAATATTTATGATGCTTATTTCTTTTCTCGCTTTCTTGCACTGGTTACAGCCTGTATATTCAATGATGACTAGAAACAATAAGTAGACATCCTTGCCTCATTTTGATCCTGAGGGAGGAAGCAGCCAGTATTTCAATGCTAAGCATATTTGTTTCAGTTTTATAGATGTTCTTTACCATACTCAGGAGTGTGCACTGGAAGTTTTCAGTCACTGAGAATTTTTACCACTTATGTTCTATTGACACAATAATATGGCTTTTCTCTTTTATTGTGCTAGAATGATGAATTTCAATGACTAATTTTCAAATATTTCACTAACTATCTTTCTGGAATAAACCTTACTTAGTTATGATATATTATCTTCTTATACTTCTGTATTTGATTCCCTAAAACTGCATTATGAGTTTTTATGTTTATATTTGTGAAGGAGATTAGTCTATGTTTGGTCAAGTATTAGTTTCAGGTTTTATGATTGTATGAAAAGAGTTAAGAATGTATCAGCCAAAGTTCTCTCAGAAAAAGAACTTCAGGGTACATGTATATACAAGTATGTGTGTGGTAGGGCAGGACCGTCAGGAAGGGCAGGCTAAAAACTCTTGTGCAGAAGCTACATCTTCAGTCAATACGCAGAATTTTTTCTTTATTGGAAAAACCCCACAATTACTCTTTCAATGGATTGGGTCAGACCCATTCAAATTGTTGATGATAATCCTCTTTATTTAGATCAACTAATTGTAGATGTTACGAATCTCTACAAAATACGTTCAAAGTTATGCCTAGAGGAGTGTTTGAGTAGAATTGATGCACAAAACTGACCATCTCAGGCTGCCCCTGTAACTTGTACCCATGCCCAGCTCTGTAAGTCACACTTAAATGTCCAAATAAAGAGCATGAAACCAAACCAGAAACCTTTTCCCCAGGAGAGGATACAATGGTATTGAGGAATGTTTACTCTTCCTCTGGGTATTCTGTAACTTAAATATTATGATATATTATGATATAAAGTTAACTGTGATTAATGTAGCTTCTATTATGTGATATGAGGAAAAGAGGGGGAAGAAAACAAAAGTATTTTATATAAAACATGTTTATAGCAAAATCAGAAAGTACTCTTAATAACTATACTTCTCATTTCTACAACTTGTCACATAGTCATAGCTGGCATTAATAGCTGCTTTCTTCCACCACCATTTTCCTATTCTTTTTACCTATAGCCAGCATGCCAGCTGATCATGGTCTTTGCCTAGTGAGGTGACTCAAACTTTCATTCCTGAAGGGGTAAGACTTTCGTTATTCTACTTAGCAATATTGCTTGAATTGAGGTGCTAGATTTCCACTTACTAATCTCAGAGGACTGTAGTTGTGTTATTTCAGGCTACTAAAATAAAATCTCATAAACTGAGGGGCATAATGAACAGAAATTTATTTTTCATGGTTCTAGAGGTGGGCCAATTAGGTTGCAGTCAAGGCTCTTCATGGTTTGAAGGTGTATGACTTCTTGTCTGCACACGTGGCAGACGGTGAGAGCATCTCTCAGATGTTTTTTTCTCTGAGTCACTGATCCTACAAGAGTTCTACTCCAACAAGCTCATTACCTTTCAAAGGCATAAAATACCTTAACATTAAGTCTTAGGCCTATGGCATATGAACTGTAGGAGAACATAAACACTGGTTTTTATAGCAGTGCAGTCAAAGACACTCCATGTGACTTCATATATTCCAATATGGTGGTTTTCTTTTCTTTCTTTCTTTTTTTTTTTTTTTTGGTCTTTTTGAGACAGGGTCTCCCTGTAGCCCCAGCTGGCCTAGAACTCACTCTGTAGACCAGGCTGGCCTTGAACTCACAGAAATCTGCCTGTCTCTGCCTTCCCGAGTGCTAGGATTAAAGGTGTACGGCATCACGCCCTGCTGGTGGTTCTTTCTTACCACCACGGTACGGTACCACCCCAGCTTCCCCTTGAACATCAGAACCAATGACCCTGGCCAGCACAGGAATTCCTCTTCTTTGCCTGTTGAGTTAGAGGAATGAGGAACCCAAATTGGCCAGATGCTGGTCATAATTTCTTTTCCACTGCAGTCATTGTTGTGTCTCTTTAGAACCAAGATCTGGAATATCACAGAGATCTTAAGATCACAAGGATGGGAAACATATGTTACTAGAGGCTCTCAGGAGGTACTATTGAGTGATACCCCCTCATTTCCTCTCCTAGATCCATGAATCCTAACTGTATTAGAAGGAGCCTCATGCATCTTGTGCCAACTTAATACATATACAGCCTTTTGAAGGACACTGCCTACAAGGGAGTGTCACTTGGCTAGTTCTGTGGCTGAGTTTTTGTGAGCCATTCTAATATTCTGTCGTATTCTAGGATGGCAGGAAGCTAATGGGCATTGTCATGATGGCAATATTTCATTTACTGTGAAGTGAGTTCCTTGATCAGGAGCAATGCTGGGCAGCAAATCATGGTGATGAATAAAGCATTTGGTAAGCTCGCAGATAGCAGGTTTGTTAGCAGCATCGTATACAAGCTGTATATCAATATGAAGAATAAGAAGTTATTCTAATCAAAACAAAGCTCTCCATTCGTTCTGGATAGCTTCAGTGTCAACTTGACAGACCTGGGTTGAGGGATCCTCAGTTGGGGAATTGCCTCCATTGGAGTGGCCTATGGCCATATCTGTGGGGCATTTTCTTGATTGTTGAGTAATATGGGAGGGCCCAGCCCATTGTGGATGGGCAGGTTGTTCTGTACTGTTTAAGCATGACTGAGCATGGGCCAGTAAACAGCATTCCTCCATGGCCTGTGTTTGAGCACCTGCTTCCATGTCTGTGCCCTGAGTTCTTACCTTGGGCTCCCTGAGTGAGCAACTGTAACCCAGGAGATATAAGACAATTAAACCCTTTCCTCCTCAAGCTGGTATTGGTCAGACTGTTTTGTCACAGCAATTGTAGGCAAACTAGAACAGAAATTGGTTCCAGGATCCTGGGATATTGTGACAGACTTAAGCAAGTTGTTTGGGGGAGGATTGTAGAAGCATTTCCAGTTTGGGCCTAGGAAAGCTATTGAGTACATAGAGTTTGTTGCTGTGGAGCTTGGAGCAGTTATGCTGAAAGAGCTGAAGGCGATGGAGGGCTGGCTTGTGAAGCTTCAATTGGAAGCGGAGACTATCATGGTTGTTTGTGTGATATTTTGAATTTAGAATCTGTGGGGTTCTGGTCAACTCAGGCTGAAGAATCAGCTGTTATTAAGAAGAGACCAGAACCTAAAATGAAAGCTTTGTTGTACTGGAACAATTGGTGCAGGTTAGCTGGGGCTGAAAAATCAGCTGTAAGTAACAAGGGACCAGCATCACTGTGGTGAAACCTGGGAAGAATTTCCTCAGGCTCAGCGCACAGAAGCTGTGGTCCAGAGGGGGCCCGAGCCTCCATCTCAAGCTGGAAGCAGGACGTGGTAATGTGTAGAGTCTCCTATATGGTTCTGGTATTGAAATGTGAAGGGGTCACAGAGAGCAGCTGAGGCTTAGCACTGTGAGAGGCCAGGAAAGACCATTGGTGCAAGTGCAGGCTCAGTTGCAATGAAGACCCCAGGATTGCAGGAGTCATGAAGAATCTCAGGCTTTGCACCAGGAGAGGTCAGAAGGGCCCAATGGTGAAGGTGTAGCCTCAGTTTCAATGAGAGCAACCCCAGAAATTTGGAGAGGCCAAACAATGGGGCAACCACCCAAAACAGCAACAATGGTGGAACAGACCAGCCTGGGCCTGAGAGACAAGCTGTGTGTGCTGTGGATGGCAGAGTAGACGTGGATCTGCCAAAACCTTTTGGAGCCCAGAAGATTGTGAGTGAATCCCAGATGTCCAGCTTTGAGCTACTTTGTGGGCCTTTGTTTTTGATTAGGTGTGCCCCATTCTTCCTTTCAAATAAGACAGTACTTGTTTTGAATTTCATAGGAATCCATAGTTAAAGAGACTGTGAACTTAAGTGTTTGGATTTTTTAAGGACTGTGGGACTTTTAAGATCTTACTGTCTTATGTTGTAATATTAATGTTAACATCCTATCTTGGGACAAGAAATGGAAAAGTTGTGGTTTAATAGTGATATGCTTTGTGTGTCAAGTTGACAAGGGATCAATAGTGCTGGGTAGCTTTAGTGTCAGCTTGACAGACCTGGGTTGAAGGAGCCTCAATTGGGGAATTGTATCCATTGGACTGGCCTGTGGCCATGTTTGTGGGGCATCTTGTCGATTGTGAGTGATGTGGGAGGGTCGATCCCACTGTGGGGAGTGCCACCCCTGGGCAGGTTGTTCTGTATTGTATAAGAAAGCAGGCTGAGGGGCTGGAGAGATGGCCTAGCGGTTAAGAGCACCGACCGCTCTTACAGAGGACCCGGGTTCGATCCCCAGCACCCACATGGCGGCCGAGAACGATCTGAAACTCCAATTCCAGGAGAACTCCAGTTCCAGGGGAATCCGACACCCTCTTCTGACCTCCTCGGCATTGCACGACACAGGTGCACAGACTTGCATGCAGACAGTACATTCGTACACATACAGAAATAAATAAAAATTAAAAAAAATTAAAAAAAAAAAAGAAAGCAGGCTGAGCATGGGCCAGAGGAGCAGCCAGTAAGCAGCATTCCTCCATGGCCTGTGCTTCAGCTCCTGCTTCCAGAGTCCTGCCCTGAGTTCCTACCTTGGGCTCCCTGAGTGATAAACTGTGACCCAGGAGATGTAAGACGAATAAACCCTTTCCTCTCCAAATTTTGTTACAATAATTGAAGAGAAACTAGAACACCTTCCATAGTGGAAGTGGTCTATGTATCAAAGTAGCTGCAACTCACTCTAGGGAATGGCGCCATATTAAGAACTAGGACTCTGCCAATAGCAGATCAGGTGCTCAACATTAGTTATGTCCAGACTGGCCTTGGAGACTAGAAGTCCATGCTGCTAACTCAAGCATAATCTTCCCTGCTACTGTGGCCACTTCTGTCCGTGAGCTGTTTGGACAATGACAGGATTGGCTGGGAAAGCGAACTTGTATCACACAGAGGGTCATTCATGTGGGGCACAAACAACTTCATTTCTTTGCTCACTCAGAGAATACCAAGCCCACATCTCTTCCCCAAACTTCCTTTTTGCCAACTTTTCATTCATGGTATATTCAAGCCATTTGTAGCACAAAAGCCCCTCCCTGGGGACTCCTCCTTGTGTTCATTTTCCTTGGAATAGAAAAGCATGCCTCTAGGTTCATATTGGATTGTGCCTTGGGAGGTCTGCTCAAGATCAATCTGGTATGTACAGTGTATTAGTCACTTTTCTGTTGCTGTGATAAAACACCATAACCAAAGGAACTTATAAAAGGAAGAGTTTATTTAGCTCACAGTTCCAGAGGGACAAGATTCCATCATGGGAGGGAGGCATAGCGACACACGTAGCTGGAGTATAAAACTAAGTGTTCACATCTTCAAAGAGGCACAGGAGGCAGAGGGCAACTTGAAATCCAGCAAGGCTTAAGAACTCTCTAAGCCTGTCCCCAGTTACATGCTTGCTCCAGCAAGGCCACAACCTCTTAAGACTTCCCCAAACAGCACCACCAAACAGGGAAAAAATATTCATGTGCTTGGAGCCTATTGGGGACATTCTCATTCAAACCATCACATATACTTTCATTCAATGATAGAATGCTGTTGAGTGCGTTGAGCTTTATGGCTTGATGTGTCACACAACACCTAGTTCATGATGAGAAGCTTAGGTGGTGTGGTGGTTTGAATGAGAAATGCCCTCATCAAAAAGGCTTAAGCATTTGAATACTTGGTCTTCAGTTGGTAGAGCTTTGGGGGAGGTCACGGAACCTTAACGAGGTACAGCCTTGCTGGAGGAAGCATGTCAGTGGGGGTGGACGTTAGGAGGTCACGTGGCCTTCCCACTCCAGCTCATCTCTGCTTTGTGTTTGAGCTTGAAGATGTGCTCTCTCAGCTTCCTGCCCCACACACCTGCTGCCATACCTTCCCCACCTTTATGGACTCTCCCTGGGAAACCATAAGCCAAAATAAAGTCTTTCTTCTGTAAGTCACTTTGGTTGTAGTGTTTTATCAAAGAAACTCATACAGGCATAAAGTTAGTCTGATTTTCCCTCTCATCTTGTTTTGGCAATTTGAGTTTTTCAAGAAATTTTCTAGGACTTCTAAATTGCCAAGTGTATTACACTATGAAAATTTCATCGAGTACCTCCTTATTATGTCTTAATGCCTTGGAGGATCTGTGATGCCATCCTCTTATCTCAGTATGAATTGTTTGTATTTTCTCTTGTTTCCCCTTGGTAATTTTATAACTAATACTGGATGGCCTGTGGTTAAACATTAAGTCTCTAGTGCCTTTGAGAAAGCCCAAGCTATTTCTCAGAAGGACAGTAGAAATCCACAAAGGATGTCAAGACCCTAAATCCTTAGAATTTGTGCTGTGAATCACCTATAAAAGCCTGCCAAAACTTGAACCAGCATCTTTATGAACCACTAATAACTTAAGCACCATCAAATCTACTGATGAGATAGATGGCTCTGGTGGCAAAGCACTTTCTACAGCAGCCTGGACTTATTACAGAGTCTTCTCTTGTTCTAGTCCCACTCAAAACTCTCCTTCAAGTCCGTATTAATTGGGCCAAAGAATCCACCAAAATGAGAAATATGTGGCCTACATAATTCAGAGAAGTCTACTGGGTATATGGCTCTGCGGATCAGATGCAACAACTTGCTTTTCACCCCAAAAGAGAGATTTCAACATGCGCCACCTGATTAGACTGTCAGAAATTTCACTGAGGTGTCTGAATTGTTGTCAAATTTATTTTATATACTCTGGTAAATGTCTTGAGTCTAGATCATTGGCTACTTTTTTGTAAGTATACTCAGTAAAGTGTCATTAGTGTGATAGACCAATGTGATATCTTCTAGAAGGGAAACATGTCAAGTTATCTTTAGACTAAATGTTGATATAGGGTAGAGAATTTCTGTACTCATGAGGTGAAACAGTGAAGGTATATTGCTAAATTTAACAGCTGGAAACGAGCTGCTTCTGGTGGTCCTTGTTGACAGGGATGGAGAAAAAGACATGTATCAGCTCAGAAGCGGTATGCCAGGGACATGTGCTGTGTTAATTTTGTTCACACAATGAAAAAACATCCAGAATAGCTGCTGCCAGTAGAGTCCTGTTTGATCAAGCTTACAATCAAGTGTTCACCTGATTTCTACCCAGGCTAATAGGCAAGCAGAGTGAGGACAAGGTAGGAATCAAAACCCCTGCGTCTTTAAAGTCCTTGATGGTGGTTAACATTCCTTTGTCAAATGTTTAAGAGAATCATTGCAAATGATGCAAGGTCTGAACTTTTCTTTGTTGAGAAAAAATTTAAAGAAATGAAATTTCTTTAATAGGCATCAAGTTAGTCTGATTTTTTCTTTCTTCTTGTTTTTGTTCTGGTAGTTTGAGTTTTTCAAGGAATTTTTCCAGGACTTCTAAATTGCCAAATTTATTAGTGTGACAATTTCAGAATACTTCCTTATTACGCCTTAATGACTGTAGGGTCTGTGGTGCCACCCTCTCTCTGACTCGTTATGAATTGTTCGTAGTTCATCTTTTTTCCTTTTGATCATTTACTTGGTATTTTATTGTTTTATTGATTTTTTTTTGTTTGTTTGTTCCAGCTTACTTAAGGTTTAATTTGCTCCTTTTTCTAGGTTTAGGAGGTAGAAACTGTTCTTATTGAATTTAGAGAATTCATTTAAAAAATTCCTCTTTTCCATTACAAGCTAAATTTAAGCTAAATACATTTTCTTCTAAGTAATGCTTTTGTTACATCACATAAATTTTGCTGAGTTGTATATCATTATTATTCAATTGGGAGTATTTTCTCATTTTCCTCTTGAATTCTTTGACCTATGGGCTATTTCAAATTGTGCTATTTCATTTCAAATATTTGAACATGCTCCAGATATCATTCTCTAATTCCAGTTTAATTCCATTGTAACTACTGAACACACTGTGTGAGATTTTAGTTTTGAAATTGTTGAGACTTCTTTTATGGCCTGTCATGTCCCCCTTTTTTGGTGAACACTCTGTATGCTCCTAGAGAGAACCTTTATTTTTCTATTGTTGGCTGTACTTTTGTGGTGCTGGGAATTGAACTCAGGCCTTACACATGCTGGGCAGGTTTCTACCATTGAGCTACATGCCCATCCCTGATGCGTCACTAGTTTTACCAATGGCAAGTGAGTGGAATTAGTTGTTAGTTTTATGTTGCATCCTTACCTTTCCTGACTCATCTAATTCTTCCCTCTGTTACTGAGAGAGCTTGGAGATCCTGTCTGGATGATCTGCTTCTCCCTCAGTTTTGTTTCTTGTAGCTTTATGCATTTTGAAGCTCTGTCTTAGAGGGCACAAATGTAGAACTTTTATGTCTATCTGAGCAAAGTGACACTTTTCTTACTAACAAGTGTCCTTTTTGATCTCCTAACCTTGCTTGATATTGATAAGCCCCATGATTTCCTTTTTGTTTGTTTGCATGATACATCTTTCCCCATCATTTTACTCTATGTCTGCCCATATAAGGTGAAATTGATCTTTTCTAGGCGGTGTTTACTTGGGTCTCACTTTTTAATGCCAACCCTTTAACTGGAACAGTCCCTTCATGTGTAATGTAATTATTGATTTTTAAGTCAACTAGCCATCTTACAATTTTCTTTCTGCTTGGGGCATCTGTGCTTTATTCCCATTTCTCCTTTCCTGCTTTCTTTCAAGTTAGCAGAATGCTCTTAAGATTCCATTTTAATTTACTGACCTTTTAGCTTTACATGTGTGTGTTATCATTGTTGTTTATGTTTGGTTTAATAATTACTCTAGAAGTTACGAGTTTTTTTTTTTTTTTTTTTTTTTTTTGAGACAGGGTCTCCCTATAACCCCAGCTGGCCTGGAACTCACTCTGTAGAGCAGGCTGGCCTTGAACTCACAGAGATCTGCCTGCCTCTGCCTCCGCCTCCCGAGTGCTAGGATTAAAGGCTTGCGGCATCACGCCCAGCTTAAAGATGATTTTTGGCCACCATGTGGTTGCTGGGAATCAAACCCGGGTCCTCTGCAAAAGCAGTTGGCGCTCTTAACCACTGAGCTATCTCTCCAGCCCCTACAATATGGGTTCTTAATTTATTGCAATGTCCTTAGGGTAGTATTGTACATCTTCATGTAAGATATGAGAACCTCACCCAGTAAAGCTCCATTTTTTTTTACATTGCCCTTTGTGTTATTCTTGTACCCCATGATATATTTTAGTATTTATCTATGAGATGAGTCATGATAAAATTACGTATTTTTTGCTTCAACATTATTTTTTCAAAAGATTTATTCCATGTATATGTGTATATATGTGTCTGTGTCTGTGTGTGTGCATGCACATGCATGCAACCACACATGAGATTGGGCTTGCATGTCACAGCACCTATGCAAAAATCAGAAGACAACTTTCTGGAGCTTGTTCTTTCATTCCACCATGTAGGTTCCAGGGATTGAATTTAGATCAATCAGTCTTGGCAAGAAGTGCCCTTATCTACTAAGCCATCTTGCCAGCCCCACTTTTACATTAGTTACTTTTTCAAATAAATCAAAGGAAGAAGTTAAAGATGTTATATGTTTATTTACCCCTCCACGTGTAATTACTAGTGGCCCTACTTATTTGAGTCTCCACTCAATACTGTTCCTCTCTGGCCTGATACTCATATTAACATCAGTGCAAATCTTCTGGTATCAGATTCTTACCATGTTCACTTATAACTAATTTCAGCCTTACTTGAGAGGAATATTTTTGCTTGAATTCTGAGACGAAGTGTTTAATTCCTTTCAAACTTCAGTCTACTGGCCTCTAGTCCTGTGCCACCTCTTTCTCCCCGCCTTCCACCAGCACTTTCTTTTAACAGGGCAGTGTGCTATGCAGCTCAGGTTGGCCTCAGACTTCTGATCTTGCTTCCATCTTCTAGGTGCTCAAGGAAGTTCTAATACTTCTGATCATAAGTTAGTACTGCTATGTATAATTTTCCCATACTGTCTTCATCAGCTTGGGCTGTTATAACAAATTATCATAGTCTCGTGGCTTAAAATCAGACATTTACTTCTCACAATTTGAGAGCTTGAAAAATCTAAGTTCAAAGGGCTACAGTGGCTGCTGTCCAGTGAAGACCTGTTTCCTGGTTGCATCATGCCATGTGGAGAGTGAGCCAGAGCTCTGGCTGATTCTTAGAAGGCACTAATCTCATTCTCACTAAAGGCTCCACATCCATGACTCGTTCACGACCTCCCAGAGGACCCACCTATGAACACCATCACAAAGGGGATTAGGTTTCAATACATGAATTTTGAGGGGACGTACCGATTCAGACCACAGTAGGAGTGTTGCTTGTGTTTTATTATTGTTTCTTATCTTTGGTTTTCAGAATTTGACTTTGATTCCTAGATGTAGTAGTTCTCTTTTTATTCATGAAACTTGGAGTCCACTGAGTTTCTTGAATTTGTGGTTTGATGTTCTTTACCAAAGTTGGAGATTTGGGGCTGTAATTTTTTTCAAATATCTTTTTCCGTGCAGTTCTTTCATTCCTCCATGGAACTCCATATAGATTAGACCACAAATTGTCCCATAGGCCACTGAGGTTTGTTCATTTTTTTTTTTTTTTTTTTTGGTTTTTTGAGACAGGGTCTCCCTGTAGCCCCAGCTGTCCTGGAACTCACTCTGTAGACCAGGGTGGCCTTGAACTCACAGAGATCCATGTTTGTTCATTTTTGTTTGTTTGTTTGTTCATTTTTAAACCCTGTCTCCTACCTTCAGACTGAATGACTTCTACCTTGCTTCAAGTTTACTTATGATATAATCTGAAGACTCTGATCTACTGCTAAATTCATCCAGTAAATTTTCATTTTATACATTGTACTTTGGGGATTTTCATTTAGCTCTTTGTATTCCATTTCTGTGTTGAGAGTCCACATCCGTGTATTCATTTTAATGATTTTTTTCACTATGTCACTGGATTTATTTGTAGTAGCTACTTGACAGTCCTTATCTAATATTTCAACATCTGGATCATCTCGTTTCTATTTTCTCCTTTCCATTTTTAGTTTAGGTCATCATTTTCTGTTTCTTTGCCTATTTAGTAAAATTTCATAGTAGTCTAGATTTGTCTTATATGCCATAAGAACTCTGGCTTAATGATAAGGATAGAGTTTATAGAATGCTTACTTTGTCATGCCCAGTTAAATCCTAAGTCTGTCAGCTCCAATTTTGGGCTTTGTTAGAATAGATCTATTTTGGCTTGAATTTAGCCTATGACTGTTTTTAATTATATGATGTGATCTTTATTCCTAAGGTTCTTATTTCTAAAGTAGGGACTTTATTCCCAAGAATAGTTTTTCTGGGATGCTAACTGAATCCTAGACCACAAGTTTAATAACTCTAGGACCACATGGCCTCTAGTATTACCATCTACCTCTTAGTTTTGCAGCAATCAATTTCTGCTATGCTTCAGGAAGACTTGCTCTAAACAAGTGCATCTCAGCCTTTGCCAAGGATCCATAGTAAATTTTCACCTGGGCTTTTGGTACAGAATTCCCCTCTGCACAGGTCCTTTTCTAGCCACTGGAGTCACAAATACCAACTACTTTAGTAGTTTGGACTAGAGTCTCTTCTTGGTTTTATCTCCCTGTGTCACAGCAAAGATAAGTCCCAGGCAGAAAGCTAGGACAGCACAGAGATCACTTCACACTTCCTGTCTTTTTTCTCAACAATTGTAATGCTATGCTGACTATTCTTTTCTTAAAAACAGTTGCCTCATACATTTTTATCATCGTTATAGTTTACTTCAGTTCAAAGGTAAGTGAGATATTCTGTTATTCTGTCTTTGTGGGAAACTGAAGTCTCTAAACATGTCATCTGAAAATTGTTTTGAAAGAACAAGTGCTTATACCTAATGCTTATCATAAGACAAAACATCATAACAAAAATTGTTATGTGTGATCTTTAATGAAGGCATTAAAAGTGTAATACCATTAATCCCCTCACCAATAGCACCTCCACATCACATATGATCTCTTCTGCACAATCAAATCACAGGAGCTGGATCAGGATTGGACACGTGACTCACGAGGAACCCATCCATACCTATGGCTTTCTCAGTGCAGTTTCCCTCCAAAAAACCTGAATTAAGAGGCTCAGTGACTGCAGTAAGATGGTGGCGAGTGTTTAACTAGGAAATCATGTAGAGTTGGTAATGGGGTGGGCATTAGAGCAAGCCACAGCCATGACCAGCTTGTGGGTTATGGGAAAGAATCATTTGTAAGCCACCCATAAAGTTCAAGTAGATGCTGAGAGAAATAGAAATACTCTAGAGGCATGTGATTTCCTTAGGACTTCTGTTATTTAATCCCCATTACAGTCTACTACATCCTTTCAATAATTCCATTTTATTTGATATGATTTTAATAGCTGTCTCTCACCCCACTTCTAGCCCCACCCCTTACAGAGAATATGTAGGGCTGTGGTTTAGATGAAAAGTGCTATAAAAGTTGCCAAGAGATAAATTACTCCAGCCACTATAGTCAAGGACTTCAGGAGGAAGTACAGGTTACAGTTTATCTCAAAGGGAAAACTCTAAGGGAGAATAGTCTGTGGGTGGCCTTCGTGTGCCTCAGCAGTACCCTCGGGAGTCCACACTGTACAATCTCTGTAAAAAAAACAACTAACCAACCAAACAAAAGAGCACCTGCAACATTCACTCCCTTTCCGTTTCTGCCAGTCATTCATGGTGTCTCCTCTGCTTTCTTTGTGAAGTGAAAGACTATCGTGCCCTTTGCGGTTATCGGTGATCCGTGTTTAGGAATGTACTGTGTCTTACTTTCTTGGTTTTAGTTATGATTTACATATGAACTGACTTTCCAAAGCTCATGTGTTTAAGACTTTGTCCCTTTGCTGTAGTGTTCCTAAGTGTGGCCTTTGAGATGGGATTGTGTCATGAGAGCCCTGACCTTATTAAGATACTAGTCTCGGGGTGGTTTTGGAGCTGAATGGAATATTAAGAGGTGGAGGAAACTATAAAACGTAGGGCCTACTTAGAAGGAGTATTTCCGGGGGATCTCTTCAAAGGGTATCTTGTGTCTCTGACCCTTTCTTTTCTGGCTCTCTCTCTGTCTTTGTGTCTGCTCACCTCTTCACTGTGAGGTGAGACACTTTGTTAGATCATGGCTGTCTACTGTGAGGTCCTCACCACAGGCCCAGCCCAATGAGGTTGAGTGACCTACCACTGACTAAAACTTCTGAAATTTCAAGGCAAGTTAAATCCTCCCTTCTTTAATTTTCTTGAGCACTTTGTCACAGCAACAGAAAGCTGACTACCACAGTTGTATGTTCTTTCAGGCGAATAGCTGCATTTAACATTTCCAAAACTCCTGTTAAAATCCACGGAATCATTTTTGTTTTCACTTTATCCTAGAAGATCCTTTTGTGCTCATTTTATGCTTCTGCAATATAGAATCATTTAGGGTAAGACCCGCACTAAATGAGTATCACAACACTAGATTTCACTCTAGTCTGGCTCATTCTTTTGTTCTCCCCCCGCCCCCCCCACTTACCCCCAGTTCCCCAATCTGCAAAGGGAATATTGAAGGTCTTGGTCTTTGCTTATTCTCAAAAATATTACCATGGGAAGAATGAGATCATATTCATAAGAGGATCTGATTTCTTCATTGTGGGAAAATATCAAAGAATAAAAATCCACCCAGCAATTGTTGCCACAATAATTATAGTTAGCAATAGGAAATCTGAAGAGAGAAATGATTTCCTTTTTCTCCCCCTGCAGTTGTAAAGGAAATAGAGATGCAAGAAGAGGGCGAAGAAATGCATGCCAACCTGGCTGTGACTTCCGGCATCTGACTTTCCTTTGAAGGTAGGTAGAGGTCACAAGAGTCTCAGAAGAAGCCGTTCCCTCATCTCCTACTCTGCATCCCCACAGTCCTCTCCCTGTCCCCTTTGAGAGGGCACCAGTGGAACCAGCTCTGTCCTTAACCAATGCTTTCCAATTTGTTGGGATAAATACTAAATTTGGTGTAATGGCAACAGGTCAGTCTGAACAGTTACTTTGCCGTGAAGGGATCCTGGCATAGAAGGCAGAGGCTGTAAGCAACACCAGACAGGAACTAAATTTGCAATGTCAAGTGGCATAAGGGCCTTGTTTTGCAGGTTCTGGATAGTCTGTGTTTATGGGCAGAGAACATTCTGATAGGGTTTGGCAGAAATATCAGGTTTTACTGCATGAGTGATAATGTTCCCCCATGAAAAGAAAAGCTAGGGGCCAGGAGGCAACCAACTATCATAAAAGTAATTAATCGTTTTACTTTTTTAACGGTCTGGCAAGATTGCCTTTAAAAAAGAAATGAATCATACAAACGGGACTATGATGTCAGACAGACTGTCCATTGAGACTTAAGAAACTAGTTCCTGCTATAAATTATGATAATGAGTTCATTTTTAAGATGTTTTATGATGTTGAGAAGCGTGGTGCCACATTATATTTCTTAAATCTCTCATTGCTTTGAATGCTTTTCAGAATTCAGAGGCTAACGTTTCCTTTCAAAGTCCCTTCCAAGTTCAGTTGCTGTTGTTTTACCAATCGGGTCTTTCTCCAAAGACAGTTTTAGCGCATGGTTTTCATGACTCAGCTTAAAACGAACAAGACCCCATTGTTGGCTTTCTTGTTTTCACACCAGCATTATTGACAAGATCTGCATAACTCTTTGGAAAAAGGTCTGTTGTCTAACCAAGCTACTATGGAAACCTGATCTAGGCCACTTAGAAGCCTAAGGCCTTCCCTCCCTTGAATTTGTGAAGAATTTCAAGACCAGTCAAACTTTGCTCAGAAAATATTCATCAGGGCAGAGGGGTACAGCTTGTTCATTCCATTTCGCTCTCCATCTTAAATCAGCTTTGCAAATAGATCACTGGCCTGAGGTGAAAGCACACTGAGGGGTCATTGTAAACCATGGAGCTTTCATTTATTTTATTTCTACATCGCTCTGGCTAGACAGGACCGGAACAGGAAAGGCAAGAGCGTGGCTTAAAAAAAAAAATAGACACTCCTAAAAAACTGATAGATGGAAAAATATTGTAAATGATGGCGCCACATCATTAAATAGATCTTGCAGAATCCCCACACCCCCTTTTCTTTTTCTTTTTCTTTTTTTTTTTTAATTTATTTATTTCTGTATGTGTATGAATGTACTGTCTGCATGCAAGTCTGTGCACCAGTGTCGTGCAATGCCGCGGAGGTCAGAAGAGGGTGTCGGATTCCCCTGGACCTGGAGTTCTCCTGGAACTGGAGTTTCAGACGGTTCTCGGCCGCCATGTGGGTGCTGGGGATTGAACCCGGGTCCTCTGTAAGAGCGGTCAGTGCTCTTGACCACTAGGCCATCTCTCCAGCCCCTCATTTTGAGTCTTTTAAGGGTTCTCCATACTGCCTTCCATAGTGCTTGTACAAGTTAATTTTTTTGAGAAAAGATCTCCTCCCAGCTTCCTTATAATTCCCTTTGTAAATCTGGCTGGCCTGAATCTCAGAGAGAACCCAGAACTCTGCCTCCCAACTGCTGGCGCTAAATGTGTGTACCACCACACTTAGCTTATCCAGTTAATTTTTAAGTGTGGTTTCCGCTGAAAATAATACACATTGAATACACATTGACATAAAAATCAGTAAATTGTGGAAAAAAAAAAAAAAAAAAAAAAAAGGGCGGGAGGGAGGGAGGGAGGGAGGGAGGGAGGGAGGGAGGGAGGAGGGGGCGGGCGGAGTCCAGGAGGAGGGGAGAAGGGAAGGGAGGAGGAAGGAGGAGGAAGGACAGGAAGGAAGGAGGGGGAGGAAGGAGACGGGAAGGAAGAAAAGGAAGAAAAAGAGTGAAAGTATACCTTTCGCATACTTCTTCACGTCCCCCCCTCACTCCCCGCCCGCAGGCTTCAAGCCCGCTACCTCCCCTCTTCTCCTGTAGAAAGAGGAGGGAATCTGGTGGCTCCTCCTTCCACTCCCACGTACCCTTGATCCCGCTTCTTCTATCCCTTCAGAGCGGAGTATGCTTCCATCCAAGACTTTTCATCTCTTCTTCTCATGTTGTTTCTCAAGAAAAGGGGGGGGGCTGGCGGAGATGGCCTAGTGGTCCAAGAAGTCACCTGACCGCTTCTTAACAGAGGACCCGGGTTCAAATCCCCAGCACCCCACATTGGTTGCCGAGAACCAGTCCTGAAACTCCAGTTCCAGGAAGAACTCCAGTTCCAGGGAATCCGACACCCTCTTCGCCTCCGCGAAGTTGCACGACCACTGTGTGCACAGACTGCATGCAGACAGTCATACTTTCTTTTTAATTTTACATATACTAGAAATAGCCAAATATAATTAAAAAAAAAAAAGAAACAAGAAAAAGTAAAGGGCGGTGGTTGTGAGGGGATGCTGAGCAGATCTATTTACTGATGTGGGGCGGCCATAATTTACCAATAATTTTCCATCTATCAGTTTTTTGAGTGTCTATTTTTTTTTTAACAAAGCCCCGCTCTTGCCTTTTTCCTGTTCCGGCTCCTGTCTAGCCGAGCGATGTAGAAATAAAATAAATGAAAGCTCCATGGTTTACAATGAACTCCCTCAGTGGCTTATCCCTTTCACCTCCACCAGGCCAGTGATCTATTTGCAAAGCTGATTTAAGATGGAGAGCGAAATGGAGAAAAAAAATGAACCACCCCACCGCGACTCTCACCCCCTCCCGTACCACCCCTCTGCCCTGATGAATATTTTCTGAGCAAAGTTTGACTGGTCTTGAAATTCTTCACAAATTCAAGGGAGGGAAGGCCTTAGGCTTCTAAGTGGCCTAGATCAGGTTTCCATAGTAGCTTGGTTAGACAACAGACCTTTTTCCAAAGAGTTATGCAGATCTTGTCAATACAATGAATCTTGTGCGTGGTGGTGAAAACAAAAAGCCAACAATGGGGTCTGTTCGTTTTAAGCTGATCATGAAAACCATGCGCTAAAACACTGTCTTGGAGAAAGACCCGATTGGTAAAACAAACAGCAACTGAAACTTGAAGGGACTTTTGAAAGGAAGACGTAGCCTAAGCCTCTGAATTCTGAAAAGCAGTCAAAGCAATGAGACGACGTTAAGAGAACTACTACTGTGGCCCCACGCTTCTCACCCATCATAAAACAATCTTCAAAAGAACTCATTACTCATAATTTATCTACGGCCCACTAGTTTCCTTACTCCGTCAATGGACAGTCTGTCTGACATCATAGTCCCGTTTGTTGATCATTTCTTGTTTTTAAAAAGGCAATCTTGCCAGAGACCGGTAAAAAGTAAAACATTAATATTACTTTTATGATATGGTTGCGCCTCCCCTGGCTCTGCCTGCTTCTCTTCATAGCTTTGGCTTTTCCATGGGGGAACATTATCCACTCATGCAGTAAAAACCTGTTTTCTAAACCTGATAGTCTGGTCTTGCCAAAACCCCTATCAGAATGTTCTCTGCCCATAAACCACAGACGATATCCAAACCTGCAAAACAAGGCCCTTATGCTTATGCCACTTACATTGCAAATATTAGTTCCTGTCTGTGTGCTGGTCAACCATCACATAGCCTTTACATAAGCCTCTGCCTCTATGCTTCTATGCCAGGATCCCTTAGATCCCTTCACGGCAAAGTAACTGTTCAGACTGACCTTTGCAATTAAACAACCACAAAGACACATTAACAACAACAAACACCAAATTTAGTATTTATCCCAACAAATTGGAAAGCATTGGTTAAGGACAGAGCTGGTTCCACTGGTGCCCTCTCAAAGGGGACAGGGAGAGGACTGTGGGGATGCAGAGTAGGAGATGAGGGAACGGCTTCTTCTGAGACTCTTGTGACCTCTACCTACCTTCAAAGGAAAGTCAGATGCCGGAAGTCACAGCCAGGTTGGCATGCATTTCTTCGCCCTCTTCTTGCATCTCTATTTCCTTTACAACTGCAGGGGGAGAAAAAGGAAATCATTTCTCTCTTCAGATTTCCTATTGCTAACTATAATTATTGTGGCAACAATTGCTGGGTGGATTTTATTTTCATTATTTTAATCTTGATATTGTCCACAATAGAAGAGAAATCAGATATCTCCGAATTATGCTGTCATCTATTAGTCGCATCCCACCACCTGTACGCTTTGAGACTAGAAGACCAGCCTTCCGCTACCTTTCCTTGCATCGCTTGGGGAAACCTGGGGTACCGGCGCCGCTGGGCCGACGGGGGGAGGAGAAGGGGGGGGGCAAGGCCCCTGAGCCAGACTCGGTGAATCTACGTGTTGTGATACTCACTTTCGTGCGGGTCTTCCCTACCTGCATTCTATATGTGCAGAGCTAACAACTCCCACCGGATCTTCTAGGATACAGTGAACCACACCCTAACATGATGTCCGTGGTTTTACCCGGAGTTTTGGAGCGATGCGGTTTAAATGCAGCTTATTTTCGCCTGAAAGAACATACAACCTACAGGGGGTAGTCAGAGCTTTAGCTGGGTTTGCTGTGACAAAGTTCAAGAAAATTAAAGAAGGGAGGATTTAACTTGCCTTGAAATTTCAGAAGTTTTAGTCAGTGGTAGGTCACTCAACCTCATTGGGCTGGGCCTGTGGTGAGGACCTCACAGTAGACAGCCATGATCTAACAAAGTGTCTCACCTCACAGTGAAGAGGTGAGCAGACACAAAGACAGAGAGCGACGACCCAGAAAAGAAAGGGTCAGAGACACAGATAAACCCTTTGGAACGATCACCCCCCGGAACATATTACTACTACCTACTCTCTTCTAATTAGGAGTAGGCTATAGGCTAGAGCTAAGAGTAAGGGGCCCGACGTTTTAGTTTCCCTCCACCTCTTAATAATTCCATCAGCTTCCACACCGCACACAAAACCACCCCGAGATAGTATCTTAATACAGCGCCGAGGGCTTCATTGGACACAATCCCATCTCAAGTCAAGAGGCCACATTGCACACAAACTACAACACATACAAAAAGGGAACGAGGAGAAAGTCTTAAACACACGTTAGCTTTGAAGGTGAGAGGAGTCAGTTCATATTGTAACATCTAAACAAAACCAAGAAAGTAAGACACAGTACATTTCTCAACACGGATCACGATAACCGAAAGGGCACGAATAGTCTTTCATACTTCACAAAGAAGCAGAGGAGAACCATGAATGACTGGCAGAAACGGAAAGGGAGTGAAGGTTGCAGGTGCTCCTTTTGTTTGGTTGGTTGTTGTTTTTTTTTACAAGAGTTGTACAGTGTGGACTCCCGAGGGTATGCTGAGGCACAGGAAGGCCACCCACAGACTATTCTCCCTGTAGAGTTTTCCCCTTTGAGATAAAACTGTAACCTGTACTTCTGTAACCTACTTCCCTGAAGTCCTGGTGACTATGAGTGGCTGGAGGTAATTTATTATCCTCTTGGCAACTTTTATAAGCACTTTTCATCTAAACCACAAGCCCTACATATTTCTCTGTAAGGGGTGGGGCTAGAAGTGGGGTGAGAGACCGCTTTTAAAATCATATCAAATATAAATGAATTATGCAAAGGATGTAGTTAGACTGTAATGGGGATTAAATAACAGAAGTCCTAAGGAAATCACATGCCTCTAGAGTATTTCTATTTCCTCAGCATCTACGTTGAACTTTATGGTGGCTTGACAAAATGAGCTTCTCTTCCAAACCAAACCACAAACGGTCCTGGCTGTGGCTTCGTCTAAGGCTTGCCTATGCCCACCCCATTACCAACTCTACATCCGACTCTCCTACCGCCCCTTAAACACTCGCCACCATTTCTTACTGCAAGTCACCTGACGGGTCACAGGCCCCCCCCCCCCCCCCCACAGGCGAGCTGACCTCTTCATATTCAGTTTTTTGGAGGGAAACTGCACTGAGAAAGCCATAGGTATGGATGGGTTCCTCGTGAGTCACGTGTCCAATCCTGATCCAGCTCCTGTGATTTGATTGTGCAGAAGAGATCATATGTGATGTGGAGGTGCTATTGGTGAGGGGATTAATGGTATTACACTTTTAATGCCTTCATTAAAGATCACACATAACAATTTTTGTTATGATGTTTTGTCTTATGATAAGCATTAGGTATAAGCACTTGTTCTTTCAAAACAATTTTCAGATGACATGTTTAGAGACTTCAGTTTCCCACAAAGACAGAATAACAGAATATCTCACTTACCTTTGAACTGAAGTAAACTATAACGATGATAAAAATGTATGAGGCAACTGTTTTTAAGAAAAGAATAGTCAGCATAGCATTACAATTGTTGAGAAAAAAGACAGGAAGTGTGAAGTGATCTCTGTGCTGTCCTAGCTTTCTGCCTGGGACTTATCTTTGCTGTGACACAGGGAGATAAAACCAAGAAGAGACTCTAGTCCAAACTACTAAAGTAGTTGGTATTTGTGACTCCAGTGGCTAGAAAAGGACCTGTGCAGAGGGGAATTCTGTACCAAAAGCCCAGGTGAAAATTTACTATGGATCCTTGGCAAAGGCTGAGATGCACTTGTTTAGAGCAAGTCTTCCTGAAGCATAGCAGAAATTGATTGCTGCAAAACTAAGAGGTAGATGGTAATACTAGAGGCCATGTGGTCCTAGAGTTATTAAACTTGTGGTCTAGGATTCAGTTAGCATCCCAGAAAAACTATTCTTGGGAATAAAGTCCCTACTTTAGAAATAAGAACCTTAGGAATAAAGATCACATCATATAATTAAAAAGACAGTCATGAGGCTAAATTCAAGCCAAAATAGATCTATTCTAACAAGCCCAAAATTGGAGCTGACAGACTTAGGGTTTTAACTGGCCGCCATCCCATACAAATTAAGCATTCTATAAAAGCTCGATCCTTATCATTAAGCCAGAGTTCTTTGGCATATAAGACAAATCTGACTACTATGGGAAATTTTATAACATAGGCAAAGATAAAACAGAAAAAATATCCTAAATACAAAAATGAAAGGGACCTAGAAACGAGATGATCCAGATGTTCGACAATCTTAGATAAGGGACTGTCAAGTTAGCTACTACAAATAATCCGTGACATAGGAAAAAATCATTAAAATGAATACACGGATGTGGACTCTCAACACAGAATCTACAACAAGAAATAACAAAGAGCTAAATGCAAAATAAATCCCCAAAGTACAATGCTTTAGAAAATGAAAATTTACTGATGAATTTAGCAGTAGAATCAAGTCAGTCTTCAGATTATATCACACACCCGCTCACCAACATGAAGCAAGGTAGAAGTCCATTCAGTCTGAAGGTAGGAGAACGGGTTTAAAATGAAAAACAAACAAACAAAAATGAACAAATGGATCTCTGTTGAGTTCAAGGCACAAGCCCCTGGTCTACATAGTGAGTTCCGAGGACACTGGGCTAAGGGAGACCCTGTCCACAAAAGACCAAAACAAAAAAAAAAAAAAAAATGAAACAAACCTCAGTGGATATGGGACCATATTTGTGCGTCTAATCTATTGGAGTTCCCTGGAGGAATGACCCCCCAACGCACCCACCCCTGCCCCCCCCACACGCCGAAAAAGATATTTGAAAAAAATACAGCCCCAAATCTCCAACTTTGGTAAAAGCACATCAAATCCACAATTCAAGAAACCAGTGGACTCCAAGTTTCATGCTAATAAAAAGAGAAACTACTACATCTAGGAATCAAAGTCAAATTCTGAAAACCAAAGATACAGAAACAATATAAAACACAAGCAACACTCCTACTGTGGTCTGAATCGGTACGTCCCCTCAAAATTCATGTATTGAAACCTAATCCCCTTTGTGATGGTGTTCATAGGTGGGTCCTCTGGGAGGTCGTGAACGAGTCATGGATGTGGAGCCTTTAGTGAGAATGAGATTAGTGCCTTCTACCAGAATCAGCCCAGAGCTCTGGCTCCTCTCCAAAGGCATGATGACAACCAGGAAAACAGGTCTTCACTGGACCATGCAGCCACTGAGCCCTTTGAACTTACTATTTTCAACGCCCCTCAACAACATTGGAGAAGTAAATGTCTGATTTTAAGCCACGAGACTATGATAATTTGTTATAACAGCCCAAGCTGATGAAGACAGTATGGGAAAATTATACATAGCAGTACTAACTTATGATCAGAAGTATTAGAACTTCCTTGAGCACCTAGAAGATGGAAGCAAGATCAGAAGTCTAGACAGAAGTCCGAAGAGGGCCCCTGAGATGCATACCACACTGCAACCCTGCTTTAAAAGAAAAGTGCTGGTTGGCAGGGGGGGAGAGCCGCATGGAGCAAGGCACGGTGTTCGCCTCGGACTAGCCAGTTGCAAGGACTAGTTCCACTGTAGTCTAAACACTCGCTTCATAATTCAAGCAATATTTCCTTCAGTACGCTGCCGAATTCCGTTACTGACACTGTAACTATGTTCCAGACGAATCTGCTGACTCCGCCTTTCCCACTGCTGTAAGTATCGGCCAGCGACGAACCCGTATTGGTGGAGACTCAAAATAGTAGGGCCACTAGACTCAATTACACTCAGTGAGGGGCTAACAAAAAACCTACACACACTCTTTAACTTCTTCCTTGGTGATTTATCTGAAAAGTAAAACTAATTATACAAGTGTGGCTGGCCAGATGGATTAGTAGATACAGGGCTAAACTTCTTGGCCAAGATGATTGATCTACAATTAATCCCTGGAACCTACAATGGGTGTAATGAGGAAAGAACAGCTCCAGAAAAGTTGTCTGTCCTGATTTTTTTGCATAGGTGCTGTGACATGCAAGCCCAATCTCATGTGTGGTTGCATGAGTGCATGCACACAATCATATAATTTATAATGTAAAATAAAAAAAAAAATAAAAAATGAATAAATCTTTTGAAAAAAAATAATGTTGAAGCCAAAAAATACGTAATTTTATCATGACTCAATCTCATAGATAAATACTAAAATATATCATGGGGTACAAGAATAACACAAAGGGCAAGAAAAAATGGAGTTTACTAGAATACTGGAAAAAAATGGAGCTTTACTGGGTGAGGTTCTCATATCTTACATGAAGATGTACAATACTACCCTAAGGACATGTGCAAAAATTAGAACCATATAGTGTAAGGGGCTGGAGAGATAAGCTTCAGTGTAAGAGACGCGCGCCAACTGCTTTTTGCAGAGGACCCGGGTTTGATTCCACAACCACATGTGGCTACAAAATCATCTTTTAGAAGCTGGGCGTGGTGGCCGCAAGCCTTTAATCCTAGCACTCGGGAGGGCGCAGCGGAGAGGCGAGGCCCAGATCTCTGTGAGTCTCAGGCAGCCTCTCTACAGAGTGAGGTCTGCAGGCCAGCTGGGGCTTAGGGCAGACCCCTGTTCAAAAAATAAACAAAAAAAAAAAAAAAAAAAAACTCCGTACTTCTAGAGTAATTATGAAACAAACAATAAAACAACAATGATAACACACACCTGTAAAGCAAAAGTCAGTAAATTAAAATGGAAATCTTAAGAGCATCTGCTAACTGAAAGAAAGCAGAGAAACGGAGAATGGGAAGAAAGCACAGATGCCCCAAGCAGAAAGCAAAATTGAAGATGGCTAGTTGACATTAAAATCAATAATACAGTTACACCATGAAGGGACTGTCGCAGTTAAAGGGGTTGGCCATTAAAAAGTGGCCCAAGTAAGACACACGCCTAGAAAAGATCACATACCAACACACCCATATGCACGAAACACTAGAACTTAAAACATCGAGGGCGCAAACGATGTATCATGCAAACAAACAAAAAGGAAATACCAGGGGCTTATCAATATCAAGCAAGGTTAGGAGATCAAAAAGGACACTTGTTAGTAAGAAAAGTGTCACTTTGCTCAGATAGACATAAAAGTTCTACATTTGTGCCCTCTAAGACAGAGCTTCAAAATGCATCATCAAGCACAACAACCACAACCCCAACTCCGAGGGAGAAGCAGATCATCCAGACAGGATCTCCAAGCTCTCTCAGTAACAGAGGGAAGAATTAGATGAGTCAGGAAAGGTAAGGATGCAACATAAAACTAACAACTAATTCCACTCACTTGCCATTGGTAAAACTAGTGACGCATCAGGGATGGGCATGTAGCTCAATGGTAAAACCCTGCCAGGCATTTGTAAGGCCGAGTTCACCATTCCCAGCCCACCAAAGTACAGCAACAATAGAAAAATAAAGGTTCTCTCTAGGAGCATACCAGATGTTCACAAAAAAGGGGGACATGACGGCAACAATAAAAGAACGTCTCACAATTTCAAAACTAACATCTCCACACGGCATGCCCACACCCCGTAGTTACAATGGAATTAAACTGGAATTAGAGAATGATATCCTGGAGCAGGTTCAAATATTAGGAAATGAATAGAATAAAGCACAATTTGAAATAGCCCATAGGTCAAAGAATCAAGAGGAAATGAGAAAATACTCCCAATGATAATAAGGAATCATCCACAACTCAGCAAAATTTATGTGATGTAACAAAAGCATTACTTAGAAGAAAATGTATTTAGCTTAAATTTAGCTTGTAATGGAAAAGAGGAAGTTTTTAAAATGAATTCTCTATCAATATCAATAGAACATTTTTCGAACTTTCTATCCTACCTAAACCTAGAAAAAGGAGCAAATTAAACCTTAAGTAAGCTGCGAACCAACCAAACAAAAAAAATCAATAAAAATAAAATCAAGTAAATGACAAAAGGAAAAAGANCTTCCCGCTTCCCACCTTCCCACCTTCCCGTTTCCCACCTTCCCACCTTCCCGTTTCCCACCTTCCCACCTTCCTCCTTCCTCCGTCCTTCCATCCCCTTCCCCTTCCTCATCTCCTTTCCTTTCCTTCTTTGCTTCTTTTCTTCCTCCCTTCTTCCCTCCACCCTCCCTCCCTCCCTCCCTTCCTTCCTTCCTTCCTTCCTTCCTTCCTTCCTTCCTTCCTTTCTTTCTTTCTTTCCTTCTTTTGTTGTTTGCTGCCTACATAGACCAGGCTGGCCTCAAGCTCACAGAGCTCTGCTGGCCTCTGCTGTCCCAGTGCTGGGATTAAAGGCTTACACTACCTTCCCTGGCTCTCACTCATTTCCTTAAGCATTTTCCTTTCTGATAACTGCTAAGAATTCTAAGGCCTTTAGAGGACAAAGGCAGCCTTTGCTCCATTATTTTTAGGTGTAAATCTCTTCTCATCAGTAAAAGTCTTGCAAGTTTTACAGTGTGGTTATTCATTGCATTACTTATTATTCATAGGTATTTATACTTTAGGAAGACTCCGACCATAGCCATCTCTCATGGAACATAGGCCAGAAGGCCAGAGCCTTGAGAACATTTTCTGAGATCCCCTGACAATTGGAAACAGGGGTCTGTGAGTGAGAGACAGTCTCCTTTCTGGAACTGACACATCTGATGTGTTTGCAGTGTGCTTGGTTGGATACAGAACCTAAGGAGAATACATCCACCTGTACAGGTGATGTTGATACAGCCTTCCTAGTATTCCGGGTAACTGAGCTAATTCAACACACCCACATACTAGTTCTCATTCGTGCCAACATTTCTGACTCTGTTTCCAACTAGATCTTCAATTCAAAATGGAAATCAATTCTGTCTTTCCCCGCTCCTTTGCACTAGTTGTATGGACGCTTTCATTAATCCCTGTGCAAAGAACGAAGCAAGAAAAGGGGTTTAAGTATTCAAATACTGGCTTTTCCTCCACCCGTGGGCAGGAGCTGGTCATTCTCACCCCAAAGAACAGAGGAAGTTTCTCAGATTTTCTTTGGGCAAGTGCAGTTACCCCGTAGATTTAAGAATATTGGCACAGGGCTTCAGGGATGTGGTGAGATTCCCAAAGACTAAATGATGGGCATATTCTTGGACTAGGGAAATATTTTTGAACAATTTTTATTACCTACCAAGGAATGTTCTAGATCCTGGGGATATACCACTGAACAAAAGAGAGGGAATGGGGCTAGAGAGATGGCTCAGTGGTTAAGAGCACTGACTACTCTTACAGAGGACCTGGGTTTGATTCCCAGCACCCACGTGGTGGCTAAGAACCATCTTTAACTCCAGTTCCAGGGGAATTTGATGCCCTCTTCTGACCTCCGCGGCATTGCATGACACGGATGCACCTACCTACATGCAGGCAGTACACTCATACACATAGAAGTAAAAAAAAAAAAAAAAAAAAGAGCTTCCTTTTTGTCTCTTTCCGAGCTTCCAAGATGTTGAAGCAAAAACGTGGTGGGTCCTCCGGTGCCAAATTCTGGATTTCCCCTCCTACCGGAAGCGGTAGGAGCTGTGATCAACTGTGCTGACAACACAGGAGCCAAAAATTTGTATATCATCTCTGTGAAGGGAATCAAGGGACGACTGAACAGACTTCCTGCCGCCGGTGTGGGTGACATGGTGATGGCCACAGTGAAGAAGGGCAAACCAGAATTAAGAAAAAAGGTCCATCCAGCAGTGGGAATTTGACAACGAAAATCATACCGAAGAAAAGATGGGGTGTTTCTTTATTTTGAAGATAATGCAGGGGTCATAGTAAATAAAAGGCGAGATGAAAGGTTCTGCCGTCACAGGTCCAGTTGCAAAGGAGTGTTCAGACTTGTGGCCCAGAATTGCATCCAATGCAGGCAGCATTGCCTGATTGTCTGGTGTAGTGTAAAATATAATGGCCCATTAAAAGTCTTTCTCAAAAAAAAAAAAAAAAAAAAAAGAAGTAAAAAAAGAGGGGGGAGAGGTTCCTTCTCTCCAAGAGCTTACATTATAGTGAGAACACATAGTAGAAACAGAATGAATGACAAGGTAGCAAGGATTGAAGCATTACAAGGGTATAGTTTTATTTTTTAAAGTATTTTATTATTATTTTATTTTTATATGTATGAATTGCCTGCATGTATGTAGGTATGCTTGTGACATGCAGTGCCCATGGAGGTCAGAAAAGGGTGTCGGATCACCTGGAACTGGAGTTGCAGGCAGTTGTTAGCCACCATGTGGGTGCTGGGAATTGAACCCAGGTCCTCTGCAAGAGCAGACAGTGCTCTCAACTACGGAACCATCTCTACAGCCCTTGTAGTTCTTATTTTAAATGGAACAGTTAATTAATAAGGAGCGTCAGGATAGATCGAGTTGTGTGGTATAATCTGAGGGAAGATTTAAAAGGTTTGAGGGAGTTCACCCTCAGGATATGTAAAGAAGAGCATCCAGATGGGAGGGGCTGAGAGAGCAAAGCCTTACACAAGAGCCTATAGGTACACTTAAAGACACAGCAAAGAGGCTAGACGCCAGAGTGGAGGAGAGCGGAGGGAGGACAAAGGTGACTGGGCAGGGCAGAGCTAGAAGAGAGTTGCGGGTCCCTGTAAGGACTTTGGCTGTAAGGACTGGGCATGAAATGGTAACTGAGTGTCCAGTGACAGGGACCAGTATGCAGGATTTGTCCTGTGCCAGGAGGTGTTGAGTTCAGGATAAGAGTTACTGGACCCATGCTCTGGTTTATTTAGCCATGTCGGGATCTCTGCCTGGTACCAATGTTGGTCCATTCCTCCCAACAATATTCTCTAAGCAGTGTCCTCCTAAATAAAAACTATTTTCGCTCCTCTGGGCTGGAGAGATGGCCTAGCGGTTAAGAGTGCCGACTGCTCTTGCTGAGGACCTGGGTTCGATCCCCAGCACCCACACGGAGGCTGAAAACTGTCTTTAACTCCAGTTCCAGGGGAATCCGACACCCTCTTCTGACCTCCACAGCATTGCAGGACATGTGTGCACAAACCTACATGCAGACAGTATACTCATACACATACGAAAATAAATAAAATAAAATAAAAAAAACCATTTTAGCTCCTCAAAAGTTTTGGAGGGTCACACAGCTATTGAGGTGTGAGCCATAAGTTCAGGCTCATGATGTCCTCTCTGTAGTTGTTTCTGTAGAGGTTTAGAAAAAAAATGTTTTTATTTCTGAGGACCTCGTGGTCTCTGTCACAGCTACTCCGTCATTGCAGTGGTAAATAAGTCATAGAAAATATATTTAAAAATGAGCAGAGCTTTGTTCCACTAAAACTTTATTTATAGAAATGGGGATTTGAATTTCATATAATTGTCATGTCATGAATATTTTTCTTTTTATATTTTTATTTATTTATTTTTTAATTTTATTTATTTTGTATGTGTATGAATGTACTGTCTGCATGTAGGTCTGTGCACCCATGTTGTGCAATGCCACAGAGGTCAGAAGAGGGCGTCGGATTCCCCTGGAACTGGAGTTCTCCTGGAATTGGAGTTACAGACGGTTCTCAGCCACCATGTGGGTGCTGGGGATCGAACCCGGGTCCTCTGCAAGAGCGGTCAGCGCTCTTAACCGCTAGGCCATCTCTCCAGCCCTTATATATATTTTTTAATTTTATTTATTTCTGTATGTGTATGAATGTATTGTCTGCATGCAAGTTTGTGCACCCGTGACGTGCAATGCCGCGGAGGTCAGAAGAGGGCGTCAGATTCCCCTGGAACTGGAGTTCTGGAATTGGAGTTTCAGATGGTTCTCAGCCGCCATGTGGGTGCTGGGGATCGAACCCGGGTCCTCTGCAAGAGCGGTCAGTGCTCTTAACCACTAGGCCATCTCTCCAGCCCCAGCCCTTATATTTTTAAAATATTTTATTTGTTGTTTTTATTTTATGTGTATGAGTGCATTGCCTGCATGTGTGTAAGCACACCTATATTGTGTAATGCCCAAAGAAGTCAGAAGGTGGCTTTGGATCCCCTGGAACTAGAGTTATGGATGACTCTCGGCCACTATGTGAGTGTTGGGAATCAAATATGGGTCCTCTGAAAGAGCACTCAGCACTCTTACTACTAAGCCACCTCTCCAGCCCCTTCTTTTTACATTTAAAAGTAGATTAAATTTAAAGATAAAAATCACCATTCTTAATTCATACATTATCTTAAAACAGGCAGACTTGGCTCATGTACCATAGCTGTGGACCCTTACCCTTAAGAAAATTCTCTTTCCATGTGAGTTTAAGATCTAGGAATTTTCTGTCCACCATGTGTCAATAAGATTTAGCTCTCAGTATGAGATTTAGAGACGAGGACACTGAGGCCCACAGATGCTACTGCTTACTACGAGCTGAGCTGCAGTGACTGCTGAGCTGCCCTGGTGGGCTTGTTTCTGAGTCTTCTCTCTCACTGCTGTCTGTGGCATGCTAAGGTGAGGGCCGCAGCATCCTGGGACATTGCTCAGGCTCCTCAACCGCCAAATCTCCAAACCAGAAGGGAAAACAAAACCTGGGTTCTGAGGAGACTGAAAGAGGACTTGGGAGGGGTTAATTACACATCTTATCTCTAGTCAAGTTGTCCTGAGGCCCCTCCCTTAGGGGTCTCTCAGGACCTGCAATACCAGCGATACTGGAATGTACCCACAACGATGACGACGACGACGACAACAGGTGCTCGTGGCTTTTCTGAGTCCCTGATTCCATGCTAACTGTGATCTTAAGACTAACACATATCATGATTTTTCCTTTGCACCTTCACGTATCCTAAATTTTCAGGAATTTTTTTTGTAAAATCAACCTATGAAAATCATCAGACAAATGAAAATATGTGGTGAACATCCTTCTGCCTTTGCAGGGATACAAAGGATGCTAGTGAACACCCTTGGAGAATGAAGAGGAATGTGTGGGGGGTCAGTGGCCTGATCCTTCTAGAAGTTGCCCCTCGAGTGGCTCCTGGCATGTACTCAGTATGATATCTGCTTCTCATCCTAGGCGAGTAGCCCAGAGAGGGCATTAGCTCATCAATGGACAATCCAAAGACTTAGGAGCTTAGGATCTAAGATCACCGGATTCCTCTGTGCAACCAATGGAGCGATGAAGATTGAACTCAGGGCCAGCACTGTTACACAGCTTAGTACAAACTGAGGGTGTGAGCCATGAAGGAGAAAAGACCTAAAACGGTGCCCGAGTGCTGGGGTCAAGGGTCAAGGTCTTCCCTGAACTGCCACTGAAGTCCTGGCAGGGGCCTCCTCCAGTTCTTGCCTCTAGGCCCAGCAACCAGCATTCCAATTATTAGATTTCTGCAAGATTCTTTCCTTGAAATCCCTTTATCTGAATTTGCATGAGCCAGTGTTCCTGACAACCAGAGGAGCTGTCACTAACACAAACATCCAGTCATCCTCTCCTTCACTCTGTAGATTCTTGTTTCTAATTTGAGGATTCAGTCATGCTTGTATGCAGGTCACATTTTTGGCAAGGGGCTGGGGAAATAAAGATGCTAAACAAACAGGTGACTCTGTACCAGATGCTGTTGAGTACAGGGAAGAATTTGAAGACATGGGGACGACATGGGGACAGGTGAAGGAAGGATAGATGTTCTGACTGTCAAGGTGACATTCGGGCAGAGGCTCTAGAAATGAAGAACCCATCTCACAAATGCATAGGAGAAATACTTCAGGACAGGCAGGGCGCACTGAGTACAAAGAATTAGCTGCAAACTGTGGAGAGTGGCCTTTGTGCCCTGTAGAACTGCACAGGTTCACTGTTTTCGGTAGACCATTATCATGCCTCTGAGAATCAGTGAGGGGAGCTCTGTGGCTAAGATGAAAGCAGTAGAAGACAAATCAGAAGATGTAAGTTTTCAGATCGTTATTCATTCTACAACCCATTTTGAATCCTACTGTGCACCAAGGGTCCCTAAAGGTCCTGGAATGAGGAATCAGGGTATGCCTTCTGTCTTCAAAGGCTCTAAATTTCACCCCAGCCTTCTGAAACTAGAATAATCTACAGTATGTATTTTCTGTACTTAGCAAACGAAACAAATGCATTAGGAAAGATAAAGTGATTAAGCGATTCGCTTACATCCTGGGGCCAGTACATCACAGGGGAAAAGGCACAGAATGGCAAGATTGAAATGAGACTTTCAAGTTGTGCTTATCTTCTTCTGTGTCTGTGAGGGAGTACCCCAAGTTGCCCGGAAGTGCAGCCCTCTCTCCTGTGCTTTGAAGAGATCCAAATGAGAATTTTCCATAGCTGTGTTTGGAAATGTCTTGTTCAAATCCAACATGTTGCACTTGTGCAATTCTATTTGAAAATATAAAGACTTCCCCTACCCCTGGCCCCAAATTTTCTGCGACTACCAAAAATGTCACAGGTGACCCAATTCCTTCATTCAAATGTTATTTTTAGTGAATGTCAGAAGAAGAGTACCATTAGGAAGCTGAGAGCAAATCTCTTGCACGTGCCTGCCCCTTTCATCTGCACCACCCATGGAGGAAGAGTGACAGTTGGCCAGTCTCACACAAGAAGATGTGTTTGATTGGGACCCAAAAATAGGCAAGCTTCAGCCAAAGGATGTCTGTCTTTTTCTCTTCCAAAGAAATCAAAACTGTCCCCAAATTAAGTTCCTCAATACATAATAACTCTGCTAAGTAATGGACTCAAATGTAATTTATCATTTCCACAGAGACAGAAATAACACTAATAACTATAATTTAGATACAAATGCTCCTCAGATTTACAATCACTCTAACAGAGTGTAGTTGTTTCCGTGTCTTATGAAAAGACTTAGTCTTGACCTATGATCCCTTACTGAAAATGCATGAAAATGAAGTGTTACCAAACCTCCCACTGTGTTCTTGTGCTAGGCAAATCATGGTCATTCTCGTCTTTGATGTTGGTTACTGGTCACTCTGTATGTGAGTGTGTGCATGCAGACTTGTATTTGTGTCTGTGCATGTAGGGTGTGTGTGTGTGTGTGTGTGTGTGTGTGTGTGTGTGTGTGTGTGTTTGCATAGGATCTGAAGAACTCTGCCTTCTACCCACTCTAATAAATTTTCATTTTTCTTTTGTTCCTTCAAATAAGAAATGCAAAAAGGAAATTTTATCAATTGTCAGAAGCCCAGAATCTTGCCATCTTTTACCAGTACAAAAAAATATGGAGTGCTCGAGATAACGTATAAGACTTGATGAAGACGACTGATTTCTTTGGGTAAAGTGGAGTGCTAATTCGAACAGAGTATGGACTTGTTCCTATATGGGCCACCTGAAGTCAAACAGAAATGAAGCCAGTATCATAAAATTTCTCACACCTGAACCTTGATCAGAGAACAGCGCAGTGTTTGCTGTAGACCGCATGGTATGAGTTTGACTCCAGAAAAATTATCATGCAGGAAATGGCTCAAAGGGCTAGCCCTGCTAATGAGAAATACTACCCATATGCCATAAATGACAGTGATGTACCAACAGTTTTATGCCTATGTAAATGCAAGGATCTCACATCTACACGCAGCTGTCTACTTTTCTCAGTATGATTAGTTTATTTTTATATGCAATGCAGCACAGTGGTTAAGATCTTTCAGTCCTACCTTAGACTGGGGGATAATATCTAGAATCTTTAAAGAATTATGAAATTAAACATCAAAGCCACAAATAATCCATCAATAAAAGTGCAACTGAATTGAACGATCATCAAAAGAAGAAAAACAAATGTCTTTGTCCATCAAGGAACTATAAATTAAAACCACATTGAGATTCCATTTCACCTCAGAATAGCTATCACCAAGAAAACAAATAACAACAAATGCTGGCAAGAATGTGGACAAGAAAGAGCCCATAGGGTATGCTGGTGGGAATGTAACTGGTGCAGCCACATGGAAGTTGATGTGGTGGTTTGTCAAAAAATAAACATAAAAATAGCACATGATCCAGTAATACCACTTCTGGATGTAGACTCAAGGAATGTAAGTCAGTATACCACAGAGATAACTGCATATCCATGTTACTGCCACACTGTTCATAATAGCTAAAATATGGAGCCAGCCTCAATGCCCACCCACAAATGAACAGATTAAAAATTGTGGTACATAAACACAATGGAGTTTTACTGAGCCATAAAGAGGAACGAAGTTCTGTTATTTTTAGGAAGATGGATGGAACTGGAGATCATCGTGTCAGGGAAAATTATCAGACTCAGAAAGACAAACACCTTATTCTCTTTTACACATGGACTCTAAATTCAAAATATATGACATGAAATATGTGACATATATATGATATGAAAGTAGGACTATAAGATGTGAAGGAGGGGAGAGGGTAATGTGGGGGAGACATAATGTCACATTTTCACTCACATGTAGTATCTGGAGATATTTATGTATCTACATGAGTATGTGTATGTATATATGACATGAAAGCAGAAGGGGACTATTTAGAAGGGGAGGGATGAAAGAAGGTAGCGAGGATGAATCTGAGCAAATGCATGACATATACATATGAAAATGTTATATGAAACACATTATTTTACATGTTAAAATAATTTAAAAATAAATATGATAATATAAAAAGATCTTGAGTTCCAGAATTAGATGATCTTAAATTCAAATTTTCACTTTTTGCTAGCTGTGTCACTTTGGACAAATCAATGGTTCCCTTTAAGCCCTAACCTTCTGTGTATGTTAAACAGAGGTTTAATAGCACCCACCTCTTTATGATGCGGGGTGTATGAGATGATGCATACATAAATGATACTTGACATGAGACCTTCTTGTGATAAGATTGGGTGCCACGTTTGGGAAGGGCCTTGAACAATTGTGACAGAGGAGCAAGCAAACAGAGCATGTGTGTAGGCGTGTAGGAGTGGAGCACCCACACACTTTGTAGCAACACATTCCAGAGATCACCAGTCCAGGCCTATAGGAGTGAGAACTCACTCCCTCAAGAAAGGCACTAAAAGTCCTACCTCCCAACACCACTCACGACATAGCATCAAATTTCAGTAAGTCTTGGTGAGGTCAAGCCATATCCAGCCATAGGCATAAGCCTTCAGTGAATGCTACCTACTGCTACACAGTATCATTTGCTTCTGTAGATAATAATAGTACTGTTGTATCAAGTGATCAAAAGCATTAAATGGCCTAAATCACCTAAAAATCAATAAGTGTTTGCCATGGTGATACTGATAGCAACAATAATGACCAGAGAAGCTAAGTAACTATTCCAAATTTACCAACTGGCTGGTAAGTGGGAATTCGAACTTCTACTACAATGTGAGCTAAGGTCTAGCAGGGAAAACGATTCCTCTTGAATCTTAATTTCTTTCACTTGGCATCTGTAGACAACATCTTCATATTTGAAAGCTTGCTTCTCTATACCTTAAGGAACTCAAGTTTTTCTGAAACCACATTTCCAAGGTAAGCCTATTTCTTGGTAGGTGATGTAGCTTAGTTGGGGAGCACTTGCCAAGAACCCAAGGCCCTAGCTTCAATCCCGCCCTGGGAAAATAAAGAAAAGTCTGTTTCTTGTACTTTATTTACATCATGGATTAACCATCTTTATCCAATTTAAATAAGTGCCTTGGTCATTTTTCATAGGGAAAGAGTCCATCACTTCTGGAAGGTCATTGAGTACCACAGCAGTACAGAACCACAAAGTCAAGCCAAGCTGAGGCTCCATCACAGAATTCCAGGGTCTCTCACAACCAGCAGAAATCAAAGACTAAATCTGCCAGAGTTAAATCTACAAATGTCATGGGTCTGCTCTCTCCATTTCCCACCTAGCTAGCATCTGAGGGAGAAAAAAAAACTGTGAGGAATTTGGAGAAAAGTCGGGAATAATTTCAAATCACATTAGCTATGAGCTGCCCCTCAGTGGTCAAGCTTCCTACAAGTTCAAATTTAAGAGATGTCTGAAGGACACCTGTTATCACCATCACCTGTGGAGAAAAAGCTTCATTCTAATCAAGGTTCTTCATCAAGGGGTTTGAGGTGGTTGGAGATGGGAAAACACACTTCCCGAGTGACCCGAAAGATGTTTTCTTCAACAAAACTCATTTGGATTTTTGGATTTTGTCACAATTTATATTTGTGCCACTTAATTATTACTTTGGATTCAAGATAACATTTTTCAAAAGCCATTCTCTTTATACCACTTGGGGCTTACAGAGGATGATAAGAATCTCACAGGTGATGAGGCCTACTGTAAATATCTCTGGGCAACTATGGGAATTACCAAGCATAGTTTTCATTTTGTGACTTTTCTCAGCAGATCTTTTCTTTCATTTTTCATGATAGTAAAATTCATGCAAGACATCACAAAGAATGGGAGAGGAGGATAATGATTAGAGGTTAAACCAAAAACAAGTCTTGGGCACTGTGGACTACCAGCAAAGTAGATTGTTTCTGGCTGTGACTGGAGGTTAGTGGAGATCAGGTGAAGCCTGTTCCTTACATGCGGGGGGCACACCCAGCTAGCTGAACTCTCTCAGGATTGGGGTGGGGGAGGAAGGAAACTGGTACTTGGAGCCCTTGGTTCCTGCTTCAATAGAAATCGTTTATGGGTCATCTAACGCCCATGAGTGCAGTCCTTGCTCTTTCACTACTTTCCCACACATTGCGACTCAGCACCTTTCATTGCTCCCACAGAGTAAGGAGAGCAACAAAACTGTTCACTTGAGACCTTTGCTTGGATAGCAGTCTTTATATAAATATGGGGAGACCGGAATTTACACCTGTGCAGCATAAGCAACTAAAAACTGGATTTAATACATTCCTGGGCTTACATATTTCTGTCCTGCCTCCTGATAAGCCTTTTCCTCTTCCCTTTTGTTCCTTCTTAGAGGCCATTCTTCCATTTTCTATGCATAGCTGTTCAGCTTGCCATTGTTCTTCCCTGCCATGCCTTATGCTCACTCGGTCTCTCTAAGTATCTGTTATTCATTTACTCCAACAAAATATTTACTGAGCACCTACTGTGTCCTCATCACTGAGCCAGGCACTGGGTATTCAAAGTAAAGAAGAACAGATAAAGTCCTGTCTTCATGGAGCTGAGCTGCTAGCTCTTTCTACAAAGAGAATTCTAGTAGTAACAATTTCAGTAATTCCCTTTAAGCCTCATTACATTAGTGACTGGCATCTGAGCTTCTGAATTCATCATGGCACCAGATATTCTATCATTATGATGATTTTGAAATGTGATACTTCTATGGGAATAGGGCAGTTGGTTATTCCTGTTCTAGGTTAGTTTTAGTGCTTCAAAATCAACAAAGGGAGAATTAGACCTGTAAAAAATATTTAAGATGCTTAGTGCAGAGGAGATTATTCTGAACTCTCCTGAGTGGCTGGACAGAGGCTTCACTCAGAGTACTCATGGAGAAGGAGGGGAAGAAAGAGCCCTGTCATCACTGCCCAGCTTCCTTTGGGTCTGGAAGGGGGAGGCACAGTACAAAGTATGCACATGCTCCTGTGGGTATGGGTCAAAATCAACAGTGCATTGTGAAGGCATGAAAACAGCATTCTTTAAACATGTTTATGCCTTAAATTAGAGATCCCCAAGACACACAAGAGTGGAACAAGTGTGAGGGTCAGGAGTTTGAATTAGCTCAAAAGGCTCTCTTTCTCTTCTCTTCCAAGTGTCATGCAGGTGCAACTGAAAGGCATTCAATTGGGGACAGCCAGAGACATGTAAAATATGAGTCTCAGCCAGGAGACTCTGGTACTTGGGACTGGAAAAGAAGGCCAGCAGTCAATGGGCATATTGTGCTGGCTTCTTATCAGGCCTCGCAGAATAAATAGTGCAGGACTTGTCCAATATGCAGATGTGGAAAGAGCAGATTCTTGTTTTCTACTAATGGCTTCCTAAGTACTGTCAAGTGAGAAGCCGTAGCAATGGCAGACAGTGGGGAATCTATTTGGAGCAAGGGGAGTGGAATATCACATCTCATGCCAGTGCAAGCATCACGTGGCCAGCACAGCCAGCCTCAGTTAGACCTCCAACAGAACCCCAGCTGCCTCAGAACACCAAGATAGCTAGCATCTTTGTCAGACAGGACAGGAATGCTTCCCAGTGTTTCTGCCCGAGTTCCGCACCCACAGGAGCGGAAGCAGGCAAGTGTGGTCCTCTGCAAGCCTCCCTCTTGGCAGAATACTCACTTGCTACAGAATTTGGTTTCACTCTCTCACTTTGTGTTAGAATATTTCACTCTATAGTTGTTTTAAATATAAAAATTATTTAAACAAATTAAGTTGCTTTATATGTTCCAATCCCAAATCTTGGAGGAAAAATTCATGTTCCAGGAAAATAGCATTGTTTATCCCTTGCTACTGTACCTGACACATGACTGCAACTCCCAGGGGAGCAGTGTGTGTGTGTGTGTGTGTGTGTGTGTGTGTGTGTGTGTGTGCATGTGTGTGTGTGTGTGTTCTGGTTTGAAAAACAGAACATAATGCAAATGAGTCTCAACACCACAAAATTACTGTGTTGCTTGTGCTGGGGTAGGGGTGCAATTTCTGGAGTCATGATTTTGTGCTGTCACCTCCCCTGCCCCGCTTTTCCATTCTCTGATGTCATTTGAATGTCAGTTCCTATCAAGTCTCAGTCATTTGGGTGTGACAAACAGCTGCATAGCCACCTCCCTAACGGACTGAAAACCTCTAAGTTAATGGAACACATTTGTTTCCCGGCTTTTCCAGAACCAGCTCAGCCCCTGTCTGCTCTGGATAAGGCCACAGAAAATGTTCTGACATGCAGATGAACAAACCTTTGATTAACAACCTCTTCTTTTTCACTTTGGACTGGGAATAATAGGCATAATAGAAGAGGTGTAACTTCCCCTTTTCCTAAAATAGGACAGAAACAGAGAGGAAAGGAAAGAACTCAAATCTCCTGTCAGCTTCATAGTATGACCCCCTCATGTTAGGGAACCCATGGGAGAGCCAATTATATCTAAAAGCCACATCTTCAAAGGAGAGCAGGTGATGGGAGAAGAACGCAGATGAAAACCCAGCCTGGTTCTAAAGCAGCCATTTTTGCCTGAATGGTCTAAAGCGGCAGAAGCAGGAGGAGTGCAGCAAGTTCAAGGCCAGCCTGGTCTACATAGAGAGTTACAGGCTATCCAGGACTGTACAGCGAGAACTTGTTTATTTTTTTTAAATACAAAAACAAAAACCAAGAAGAGAAGCTGGGTGTGGCAGCACAGCACTTGCCTGCCATCCCAGTGCTTGTGAAGCTGAGGTAGGAGGACATCCACGACTTTGAGCCCAACCTAGACTATATAGTGAGTTCAAAATCAAGCCAGTCTGGGCTACGTAGTAAGACTCTGTCTCAAAACAAAACACCAAAACAAACAAAAACAAGAAGAGAAAGTTATGCCCTATGACCCTGAGATTGAAATTGCCAATGGGACTCTATATTATTGAGAGTTTGTGGGATAAAGGAGGTCAGCAAAGCCTGTTCAGGGAGAATAGACCCGAGTCTCACCATTCTCCATGGAAAATAGTTCTTACACCTTAAAGGTAACTGGACATAGATCTACTTTCCTTTCTCCTCTGGAGGAAAAAAAAAGTGTGGGGAGTATGCGTCAGCCGAGACAGAGTGGCCAGAGCTAGGATTCTGTTGACCTAATTTATCATAGTCAAGAAAACGCTATACTAAAAAGCCTAGGGCTACGGAGTAAGATGGCAAGGATGCCATTCTGGGAACAGCGCTATTCTGAGTGTGCAAGCTCAGCATGTAAGCCAGCCAGAATTAGTCATGGCATCTCCGAAACTACTGACTGGGCGGACCAAGGAGAGAGCCCGAGATGGCCCTATTCCTGCAGCTCTTTGATGGGGCATGGGCAGCAGCATTAACGATAGTCTGCTGTGACTCCCATGTGACTCCAGGTCCTGCCCCCTCCCAGGAGCCCAGGGGCATCTACAAGCTCAAGCACATCCCCTCTTCCAAAGGAAACATTGTGATGGGCAAATTCATACTGGCCTCCTAACGATTCACTCTGAGTCTGTGGTCTTCTCAAGGTGATGCAGTGAGGAACTGCCAAGGACAGAGTTTCCCAGATTCTGTTGACTCTGGGAGGAAGTGTTGATGGAGGACAGGGCCCTTCCGTCTCCTCAGGCACCACCACCTCCTCTGACCTAGGAAGGTCTGCCCACACTCCCAGGATCACTTGCTGTTCTAACACAGGGCCAGTGATCTGCTTCTCTGACCCAGAGGAAGCCAATCTTGCCATGTGTCTCCTGACTGGGAGGCGGGGAGCAGAACACCATTGCGTTTTCTTAAGCACCTGACTGTCCTGAAGATTAGGGGGTCTGTGTAAGGTAAACAGTTACATAAGGAAAGACAGTCTGGCTTTATTTAGTCCTGAATCTTCTTGTCTGGGGCCTGCAATACCACGTGGAGTATTAAAAAATAATGTGGGGATTACTGCCATCTCTTCCCTGTTTGTTCTTCTGAGTCATGCTTTCATTTAAGCATCAAGAAAGATGATGACCTTTCTCTTCAGTTTTATTTAAGGAGGGCTGATACCTAATGGAAATTTTTGAGAAATTTGTCATTTATGAATCAATGCAAGGTTAGGAGCATTTCCCAGAAGGCTTTTTTTTCTGGAGAAAGAATGTGAGGGTGCACGGTGTCACCGAAGGGTGCATCAGGAAGTCTGGGGTCTCGTGCCCTAACTCATGCTCTCTGGTGGCTAAGAGACCAGAAACAAGCTCACCTCCTTGGCTACAGCTCTTAGATTTCCTTGAGGGGGGTTTTCTAGATTCTGACACGCTCCTATCAAAAGAGAAATCTTCTTTCTTAAGGATATGTCGGACAAAAAAGTTGAAGTCCAGCCATTAGAGGTTTTCCCTGGCTTGCTGCTACCTTGCTGGGAAAGCGCATTCTGTTTTCTTCCCTCATGCGGAGGTGACCATTCTTGCCTGTAGGTGTCTTGTGAAAATGTCTGGAAGTTAAGGTTTGAAGAAATGTGTGGTTAAGTCTTAATCTGGACAGTTTTCATTATGATTCCCTTCCCCACGGCTGCCCACAATGCGAATCCTAGGATGTCTAGGAAAGGGCACTGGGAATGGGCCTCATCATCTATTTAGCTAGTTTCCAAAGCCTTGCTTGTGGGAAGATGGCTAACAAATGACCGCAGCATACAGTATGCAGGAGTATGCCGTGCAGAAGACAGGCACTAAGTAATTTCCTCTACTTAGGTTGAAGAGCTCAAACACGGGAACTTATATTAGAGGAAGATTTAGGTGGTCGCTGGTTGTTTTCAAGTGCCTGAGCGAGGCAAGGAAAAGCCATAACATCGGCTTGGCCCAAAGGGACAACAGTGACGCAAGCCACACTGCTCACATAGTCCACGTTGTCTGAGTGAGTCGGGTCTGCCTTCCGGCAGAAGAAGGCTTGACTTCCTTGTAGGCTGTGCGTGTGGCAGTGACTAGTGTATCTCTGTGAAGGTGGATCCACTGCCAGCTCTCTCCAGACTTTCTTAAGCTGAGAGGGGGTTTCTTTTTCTTTTCTTTCTTTTCCTTCTCTCATTTTAAAACCATTTATCCAGTCTGTTAAACCACCAGAGATGGAGTCTTCTCACGGGACTACTTGTGCTTCCCACTTATTGAGACTACTGGGTCATATCGCTTGTTTTAGATTAGCCCAGAGCGATTTAAAACTGTGACTGGGTTACACAGCCCTTCTCTCCATGTCTGCCCACTGTCACCTTCCTTGTTCTCCCCATTCCTCCTGTTCCTCGACTCCCTCCTCCATTTCTCTAAATGTCCTGACAGTTCCCTCTCCCCCTTCTCCCATCTGTTTCCCGACACTTCCATTACAAGCCATGCCTTCAGCAGCTTTCATAGCCATGGTTGGAGAAATGGGATAGCTTCTTGGGATCTTCAGTACAATGTCTGAACGAGGAACACTTCTGGGAGGGCCAGGGAGACCAGAACAGGCATTCAGTTTTGTTTATTCATTCAACAAGTATTTATCGAACAGCTACTTATGTGTCAGGCCCCTGAGATTAAAAATATTGGCAATCTGTAAACTGAGAAACAGAGTAATGGTCTTTGCCATCTGACATATAACCTTAATTGAAGATTAGAGGGATGTACTGAAAGACCTTGATTTATTCCCCTGCATTGCTCATAATCAGTGATTTTTGCTAGCAAAAGAGGAGGGGGTGGGAGGGAAGGAAGGAAAGACAGAGAGGAAGGAGGAAGGAAGAAAGGGGGGTAGGCAAGTACTTTCATAAATGTTGCAGATATCCTAACAACCATACTGGTTTGCCTTGGAACATCACTAGGGTTGTAGAGGGTAATTAGTCTCCCCTTTACAGCTAAGGACCCCTTCAGCACTGCAGTGTCTGGCCCTTTCAAATGCTCCCTGAGCACTGGGTTGTAAGTAATTGTAATCAATCATTTCCTATGGGCAAACCCTTCTCAATAATGGGCTCATCGTCCCATCAGGTGAAAATACAGCAGCACAATTAATATTGGGGGATGAAAATAAATTACTGTTTTCTGAATAATGAGCCTTGAGTCTCTTTTAGAGCTCAATATGCAGCACGAGACCAAATCTTAATTGTTTTCATGAGAGCCGACAGACTTTACTTCAAACCAACTACACTTCATTAAAACTGTGATAAGAGCCTGCAAAGCAGCACAGAAATATTGCAGCTGTGGGCTCTCTGAGTGAAGGAAAGAATCCTCAGATTGTTCAAGTATGACACAATGAGTTTGTAATGGAGTTACTCCAGCCAGATACATCCACGTTCAATGCATTGATTCTCCTCGCCTGCCAGGCTACTCACTGCTGAAAAGGAGGCAGGACTCAAGCAGCCAGTGCTGTCATTGCTTTGATGATAAGGAACTGAGTCATCTGAGTTGGGGGTGGGGTGCAGAAGAACACGAAGGATAAGCTCCCCCTGAATTCAAGTGTGTTTCCAGGGACTAACCACAATTTGGAAAGGTCAAGTCCAGCCAAGATGCGGAGGAGGGAGGAGTCGCCAGAGATCTCTCTGTGGAGATGGAGGTGACTAATGTTTGTGATTGCATTAGTGACCCCTCTAGTCTGGGGCTGCCCCAAGAACATCTCTTCCAAGAAGCTTTTTCTAGCTCCTTGGAGTTCTCTATGAACTCCCATGTTATCTTGAGCCTTCTCCTTTACACTTCTGAGCATCTTCTGGAACTAGCATTTACAGTGCCGACTTCAAAGAAGGCACTGTGTTCTGTCACTAGCTATGGCCAAATCTACCTTTCTGAGCCT
This sequence comes from Rhizomys pruinosus, assembly GCA_009823505.1. NCBI lineage: Eukaryota > Metazoa > Chordata > Mammalia > Rodentia > Spalacidae > Rhizomys > Rhizomys pruinosus. The sequence continues at coordinate 1,796,682 of VZQC01003457.1, read as the reverse complement.
CAATTCTTAAAAATATTTTATTTATTATTTGTATTTACACATACGAGTGTATTGCCTGCATGTGTGTAAGTGCACCTGTGTTGTGCAATGTCCTCAGAGATCAGAAGAGGGCATTGGATTCCCTGGAACTGAAGTTACAGATGGTTGTTAGCTGCCATGTGGGTTCTGGGAATCAAACTTATATCTTCTGCAAGAGCAGCCAGTGTTCTTAACTGCGGAGCCATCTCTCTGACACACCTCAACTTCTTTATAAATTATTATGTCCACCAGGACATGCTGCTGTAGGGGTGAAATGAGTTAGTAAAGGGCCTGACATAGACTGTTTGCCATCATTATCATCAATAATCTCATCTCCACCAGATCATAGTTTCCCAAATTCAGAGTTCATGTGTTTAGCTTCATCTAAGAACTCAGCACATAGGATGCTCTCAGTTAAAGTCTGCTGGATTGATTTCACAGAGGTAGTTGCTAGTGAGGGGCTAGTTGTATCTTTGGGGTAATGGCAGCCTAAAGAAAGTTGAGGCTCCACAGTGATAGAACAGTAACACTCAGATCATCTGCTCTTCTTTAGCTTTGCAGGGGTCAGTGAGAAGTAACAGGAATGACCTGTAGTATAAGGCATTGGGATGGAAAGCATTTATTTATATGATGGTGTGATGAAACTGTGTCCCTTTAGAAGGGTGGCCCTATGAGGATACTATAAAAAAATGGAGCTGCGGGCTGGAGAGATGGCCTAGCGGTTAAGAGCACCGACCGCTCTTACAGAGGACCGGGGTTCGATCCCCAGCACCCACATGGCGGCCAAGAACCGTCTGAAACTCCAATTCCAGGAGAACTCTGTCTGAAACTGCAATTCCAGGAGAACTCCAGTTCCAGCGGAATCCGACACCCTCTTCTGACCTCCGCGGCATTGCACAACACAGGTGTACAGACCTGCATGCAGACAGTACATTGATACACATACAGAAATAAATAAAAATTTAAAAAAACAAATAAAACAAACAAACAAAAAAACAAAAAAAAAAATGGAGCTGCCAGCTAACTTTCCATCCTTCTCCATCTGCACTGCCTTCTGTGGGCTCCAAAACTGGGGGTTCACTCAAGTCCTTGTCTGCCCACACTAGCTCACATACGCTACATGCATCTGGGACTCCGGCCCAGAGATAACTCTTAGGACCTAAAGGGCAGTTCTGAGAGATAAGTCCTCTGTACAATCAGCCAGATTTTCCTGCACTGAGATGTAATGTTGTGGCTCTGTGAGGGGGGGAGGAGAGGGGGCATTATTGGATTGCTTCTTAAACTCCTTTTAAGCCCTTTGAATGAAACAAAAAAAAAATCTTGGGGGTGGGAGAAGGAAAAGGAAAGAAGGAAGGAGGAAGGAAGTAAGGAAAGGAGAGAAGCCAGGCATGGTGGCTCAGTGGCTCAGCACCTGTAAGCCATCACGCAGGAAGATGAAGCATGAGGATTGCCACGAGTTCTAGGGCAGCCTGGACTGCAAAGACATGAGAGAGAGAGAGAGAGAGAGAGAGAGAGAGAGAGAGAGAGAGAGAGAGAACGAGAACAGGGAGGTAGGGTGGGACAGACACAGAGAAAGAGAAAGAGAATGAGGGAAGAGAGGAGAGAGAGAAGAGAAAGAAACTCATGATTTTTCTAGCCAGACTTTTCCCCAATAACATTGCTCCTTTTAAAATTAGCATAGCTAGTCAGTGAAGAAGTAGCTGCTGACTTGGAAATATTTCAGATAGCAATGTTTCCACCAATTCATTAGAAATGTCATTAAGTCCAAGAATGACTACAATCTAGTGATATAAATACGGCTTTCAGCAGCTTTTCTCAAGGAGTGAAGCTGGCTTGCCTCTGGCACAGCAGACATCAGAACTGAAGAGAGAGACATTCATGTGACATGGTAGCAAAAATACAGCTAAGGAGAAAGCCTGGCCACAAAGCAAGAAACAGAAGCAGAAATGCCTAGCGGGAGTTTGGACAGCTGGGCTTTAGGCCAGAATCTGCCGCTAACTAATGCATGACCTTGGGTGAGTCACTTCGTTTATTTGGACTTCAGTTTTTTTTTTTAATCTGATGAATTCCCCACGCAGTCTAATAATCTAACTTATCCAAGCATGCACGTATGTGTAAGTGAAGCATCAGATACAACATATCCTTCACTTCTCTTTGAACATCACCTTGTGACCAGGGAATTTGATGGCCTTGGCCTCTGCCAGTGCCTGCATTAATGTGCACATACCCACACACAGACATACATATACATACATATAATTAAAAATGAGTGTAAAAATAAGTTTCTTACAATGAAAATTGTCCTATCACCTTAGAAAAATGGATAGATCCCAGCTCGCAGCACCTAATTCATATAAAGAGTTCTGAAATTAATTATTTCAGTTATTTAATAAGCATGTTTAATGCCTATGATGCACTCAGCATTGTCTGAAGAAAGGTGACAACATGACCGGTGCACTTAAGAAACCTACGTAATTGGGCTGTAAGGTGACAGCCCAGTAAAACAATATTAGCTGCATCTTGGAACCTGTCCCAGGATCTGACCTGGTCATGCATTTCAAAGTGAGCATTTACATGACTATTTCAGCAGAAGGCAGCAAGGCCAGAGTGAGCCTACATGCAGAGAGAAAAGTCCTTGCTGTCAGCCAGATTTGCAGACCTGAATTATGGCTGGAATAAAATCCTGTTTCCTTTGTCCAGGGAACAATGGCATAGTAAAAGGGAAATTCCCACCCAAAGTCCAAATAGGGGCTGGGATCCAGAATAACTTTGCAGAGGATGACAAGCATCTCCTTTGTGATAAGACCATCCAGTGGACTCCATGTCCTGAGAGTTGGTGACAGTGGGTGATGACTAGAGCCCTGGGTTTGGAGGATGTCAAGTGTAAACTTTCATGTCTGTATTTCTCTAATTCCCTGAGGATAATATTAAGCCTCATGGTCTTTGTATATTGCAAAAAACCCAAATGGTTTTAGGGGTGTTGAAGAAACCAGTAAGGAAGATGATGATGATGATGATGATGATGATGATGATTTTATTATTTTATCAAAGTTGGCACAGTAGGAAAAGACCAACATTTTGCAGGAGTTTTGCTTGTTTTATGTCTTCTACCTTAACCTCTAAGTCACTAGCTTGATTGTGTGTATGTGTGTGTGGTGTGGGTTCTCCATTTTCCTTTCCTAAGCTGGGTGGTCCGGAATGCTTGTAAACTGGTGGAGGGAATGATTGCAGTAGCAACCCCAGCCCTCAGTAGTCCTGGCTTACAGGAGTCTCTCGATTCTTCTGCACAAAGGATTTATACTGAGTTTTCTAGCAGACCAGAAGAAGAGATTTGAGGGAGAAAAATCCTCTAATACAAAACTACAAGAGCTATGCAGCCCTGAGAGAAAACTTATCCTTAGGGGAAGACAAATTCTGGCACAGCAAGCTGGGCTCAGCAACAGGCCTCAAGGATCAAAAGGAGTAATGAGCCTTGGTTCAGCACAGAGGCTGTTATTTGAACCCATCCTGGCCCAATTATCTTGGTGTCCTATGCTAGCCTTAGAGAGAAGAATGAATAAGCCTGGAAAAGCAGTGCTACAAACCCTGAAGCACTGTGGAGTCCAAGCAACTCCCCTGCAGGACGAAGCCTCTCCCTGAAAGAGCCTAGCACAAGAAAAGGCACCACTTCCTTTGTGAGTGCAGGCCCAGAAGGAATCTCAACGCTTTTGAGATGTTCCAGGAAGCAGCATTTCCAGGAATACAGAAAGGGTAAGGGGCTGTGAAGAGGGAGTGATGCAGACACAGTCTGTGAGACAGCAAAACTCCATGGCAAGGACAGCATTGCCTTGTTGATTTCTACTGCCTGGAAAGGGTCCTGCCACACGTCTTTGGAAATGCACTTAGGAGAAGCATATCCCATACTTGGTTCATTTCAGGTATTCTTAGCTCCACTTGTCTTGTTCTGGTTGTTATAGCCTTGACTGGCTCTGCACAAGCTCCAATTAATGTGACACAGTGGCAACTTGGTGCTGTGACGCCTCATAGCTGCCCTATAAGCCCTTCCTACTAGAAGTCCCCTGTTAACACAAAGGCATAGACCCCTATTAGGCGTCAATGTGTAAGCAACAATCTACAAATACTAGAGAGTTAATGATCTTGTGGATTAAACATTTGACCAGTGGGAAACAGAAGCCAGAGGTGAAAATTTCTTCTTTTCCCCACCCGAATATAAGAGACAGTCTTTGAAATGCAGTCAATACAGTTCCTGGAGTATGGTCCCACCAGACGTGTCAAGAAAGTGTGGAAAATAGACATTTAGTTTGGCCTATGGAACTGGACATACACTGTGCAGATCACAAGAGGATTCAAGAACCAAGTGCCTAGGTTACTGACTGATCCTGTGGACATAAGCCTGGGTCTCTCCTCAGCTACCCAGTGTTTGTTCAATGATCCCACAGTGATCAAGGCTGCTGTAACTACTGTCCCTGCCAGAGCAGAAGCTGATACTGATTCCTTGCTATGAAACCATTATTCACTAAGTCCAGCCAGGCATTTCATGTCAGGCAGTTTTATTGGACCTCTTCTGGGAATCCTGCTAAAGCAGTAATTTATCTTTACTGGATACTAACCATATCTGCATGTGGGTTATTTGTTTTCTCTTTCCTAGTTTCAACCAGCATAACCATCCAAGGCCTTTTATAGGGTGTGGTATGTTGAAGTAACCTTCATAACATTACCTAAAGCCAGGAGACCCATTTTGTAGCAACTGAAAAGATGAGTGACAACAGACTAAGGGATCTTCCATGTATACCATCATCCAGAAGTCATCAGTCTTCCGAAATGGTGGAATAGGCAATTAAAAACTCAGCTAAGTTACTAACTTGAGAAAAATACATTGCTTTGGGCCTGCACGATGTATAGAGCTAACAGGCAATATATAAATATATGATGTTATGCTCCCAATCATTAGAATACATGGGTCTGGGATAGCGAGATGGTTCAGTGGAAAAAGGAGCTTGCTGGAGAAACTGAAGACCCAAGTTTGATTCCTAGGTCCCACATGGTAGAAAGAAAGAAGTGACCTCTGTAAGTTGTCCTCTGACCTTTACACAAACACACACACACACACACACACACACGCATGCACACACACACACACACACACATATATATATATATTTATATATATATATATAATGAATAAGTGCATGGGTCTGAGAAATGGATGGCTTCATTCATCATCGTTCTCAATGATCTTCTTATGGAACTTGTGTTTTCCATGTTCAAACACTTGTAATTTTCCAGGCACAGAAGCTCTAATTCCCAGAGGTCAATACCCTTTCCACTGATCTTGACACTGCCATTCCCTCCCATTGTGTCAAGTTGCTTGTGCTGGAAAACCAGCAAGCAAATAACGAAATAGTCACCAAATACCATGAAGAGCTATATTGCTCTACACAAACCGAGCAGGGGTAAGTACGACTGAAATCCACAGGAGTTATAAGGTTGTGTTTTGATGCATCCATATGAATGGGTTATTGCAACAATCACGGCCCAGCCAGCATCTTGATGGTGTAGGTCTTGACTGTCCCAGTAGGCAAGCAGTGCAGACCATTAGCAAAGCTCTAGTTGGGGGGACAGAAATCTGAAATGGGAAATAGAAGGGGAAAACGGCAAATGTTAGTTATAGCTGTGGGACCAGGTCCGATGTCCGGCTGCAGTGTATTAATCTCTTGCTTTGACTCTTTCTACAAGTTCAGCTGCCACCATCTTGAGAGAGAATCTAACTGATTTTTTCAGAATGAAAAATGAGAGCATATTGGTTTCAAAAACATTAGCTTTCTAAGTGGCCAAGTGAGCCAGGTAATGGGAGCCACCAGCCAGATGTGTGAACAGAGCAGACTGTTTGCTTTTTTGCTTTTTATGTGAGTGTTTTACGTGTGTGTATGTATGTTGGTGTGCCACGTACGTGCAATGCCTGCCATGTGGTGCTGGGAACTGAACTTGGGTCCTCTGCAAGAACAGCCAGTGCTCTTAACTATCTCTCCTGCCCCTGGGATGGACTCTTTTAGATACAGCTGTCTACTGTATTGGCTCTCTCAGCTTCTCCTGTGTCTGGTTTCAGTGCTAACTGCAGCCAAGAGCTTCCCCAAAGTACACGCAGACTGTGCCTTGCTCATGGCCATCCCACAGAGCCCACACTCACCACTCTAGGAAACTGGCTGATACCCACACAAGGGAACCCACCACAACCCGTACAACTTGACTACACAATAAGCCCTGTAGATTGGAACTTGAATCAATGGGAACGGGAACAAGACATATAGTCTTCCCTTTTTCTCTCCTAGAGGGACATTCCTGAGATACTGTTTACATGGCTTTGTGAAAGATGGTCCTGTGATATCAGTCAGTCTGCTTTAGTGGAGGCCAGTTCAGTACACTTCCTTGTAATGATTTTATCTCTTTTCCTATCTCACTTCCCTTGTCCTTCCCCCTGGTTCTTAGTGCACATGCCCCACAGTGACACATAAAGTGTTGCCTCCAGCTGTGCTTTCAGAATAAGCCAGGCAAAGAAAAGGAGTGTCCCAGAGGGAAAAACAGTGAGACGGATAAGAAGGAAAATATTCTCTTCCATAAAAAGAACATAAGTCAAATTAAACTGAACCCAGACATGGTGGTGTCCTCCTGTGATCCCCGGCGCTTGATGGAAGAAGCAGGAGGATCGGGAGTTCAAGGTTATTCACAGCTACATAGGGAATTCAAGGCCAGGCAGACCTTTTCTTTTCTTTTCTTTTCTTTTCTTTTTTTTTTGGTCTTTTCGAGACGGTCTCCCTGTAGCCCCAGCTGTCTTAGAACTCGCTCTGTAGAGCAGGCTGGCCTTGAACTCACAAAGATCTGCCTGCCTCTGCCTCCCGAGTGCTAGGATTAAAGGCACGAGCCACCACGCCCGGCAAGGCAGACCTTTTCTTAAAAAAAAAGTCTAACCACAACTCTGGTACCCAGTATTCTCTGTGGGGAAAAGATCTGTTCCTAAGTCCTTGGCATCAAGTGTAGCAGTAACTATAGAGGGGCTGGAGAGACGGCTCAGTGGTTAAGAGCGCCGACTGCTCTTGCAGAGGACCCAGGTTCAATTCCCGGCACCCACATGGCAGATAAGAACTGCCTTTAAGCCGGGCATAGTGGTGCACACTAGCACTCTGGAGGCAGAGGCAGGTGGATCTCTGTGAGTTCAAGGCTAGCCTGGTCTACAGAGTGAGTTCCAGGCCAGCTGAGGCTATAGGGAGATCCTGTCTCAAAAATAAATAAATAAATAAATAAATAAATAAATAAATAAACATAAAAAAGAATGTCCTATAGAAAGGGCCTGTTGAAAGTGTTTTTTAAGATCAGGCGTGATAGCATATGCCTGCAATCCCTTGCTGTGGAGGCTGAGGCAATAGGATCTCAAGTTCAAGGCCAGTGTGGACTATATAACCAAGATACTGTCAAAAGTAAATGAATAGAGATAGCCTAGTGGTTAAGAGCACCAACGCTCTTGCAGAGGACCCGGGTTTGATCCCCAGCACCCACATGGCGGCTAAGAACTGTCTGTAACTCCAATTCCAGGAGAACTCCAGTTCCAGGGGAATCTGAGACCCTCTTCTGACCTCCGCGGCATTGCATGACATGGGTGCACAGATCTGCATGCAGACAGTACATTCATACACATACAAAGATAAATAATAATAAAAAAATTAAAAAAAAAAAAGTAAATGAATAGCCGGGCGTGGTGGCACATGCCTTTAATCCTAGCACTCGGGAGGCAGAGGCAGGCAGATCTTTGTGAGTTCAAGGCCAGCCTGGTCTACAAAGCCAGTTCCAGGATAGCTGGGGCTACAGGAAAACCCTGTCTCGAAAAGATTAAAAAAAAAAAAAAAAGTAAATGAATAATAACAAAAGCACTATTAAAATGCTGTAGAACACTTTCATGGGAATCTCAGAAATCTTTTCTGTAAAATCCAAGAGAAATAAAAATTAATACCAGGATTTGAAGTAGCCCAGGATAACCTTTAAAAAGAAGTTGATCTCTAATGCCTCTCTAGACAGTCCATCGTCCCCCACTCCTCCCCTAAGTGTTTCTGTTCTCTCTTCCTCTCTTCTACCCTGACCCTTTTAACTACATGTAATTTGGAAGTGGTCACTTAAATTGATTTGTAGTTGAGTATTAATGACTAATGGAATATAATCTGGTCATTCTCCAAGAATCCAATGTGTTGTTTTTTTAAAAAAATGAAATATCCCCTTTACTCAAAGATTGCTTTTTTTTTTTCTTTTGAGACAGGGTCTCCCTGTAGCCCCAGCTGTTCCAGAATCACTCTGTAGACCAGGCTGGCCTTGAACTCACAAAGACCCACCTGCCTCTGCTTCCTGAGTGCTAGGATTAAAGGCATGAGCCACCACGCCTGGCTAAGATTATGTTTCTAATAGTAGGATTTCTGGCTCAACAGTTGGCAAATAGACATACATTTGAGAGTTCCCTTTAAAAAAGTCACTGGCTGGAGTGATGGCTCAAAGGTTAAGAGCACTGACTGCTGCAGAGGACCTGGGTTCAGATCCTAGCACCCACATGGTGGCTGACAACCATCAGTTAACTCCAGCTCCAGGGGATCCCACACCCTCCTCTGACCTCTGTGAGCACTGTACATCATGGGTGCACTTACATGCAAGCTATACACTCATACACATATGTGCTGAATAGTTTTAGTGTCAACTTGACACACCTGGGTTGAGGGAGCTTCAATTGGGAAATTGGCTCCATTGGACTGGCTTGTGTCCACAACTGTGGAGTATTGTCTTGATTGTTGGGCAATGTGGGAGGGCCCAGCCCACTCTTGGTGGTGCCACCTCTGGGCAGGTTGTTGTGTACCCTATAAGAAGGCAGGCAAGCCAGGCGTGGTGGCACATGCCTTTAATCCTAGCACTCGGGAGGCAGAGGCAGGCAGATTTTTGTGAGTTCAAGGCCAGCCTGGTCTATAGAGTGAGTTCCAGGACAGCTGGAGCTACAGGGAGACCCTGTCTTGAAAAGACCAAAAAAAAAAAAAAAAAAAAAGAAGGCAGGCTGGGCATTGGCCAGGGGAGCAAGTCAGTGGGCCAGTGGGCAGCATTCTTCCATGGCCTGTGCCTCAGCTCCTGCCTCCAGGTTCCTGCACTGAGTTCCTACCTTGGGCTCCCTGAGTGATGAACTACGACCCAGGAGATGTGAGCTGAATAAATCCTTTCCTCCCGAAGTTAGTATTGGTCAAAGTGTTTTGTAACAGCAATTGAAGATAAACTAGAACAACATAAAAAGGAAAATTTTTTTTGAGGGGGTATCTTTTTGAGACAGGGTTTCCTTATAGCCCCAGCTGGTCTGGAACTTGCTTTGTAGACCAGGCTGGCCTTGAACTCACAGAGATCCACCTACCTCTTCCTGCTGAGGTGTGTGCCACCACACCCAGCTAAAAAAGTAGAATTTTTAAATTAAAAAACCACATATTCAATTACTACTTTTTACTTATACTAGATCTTGGTCCAAGTTATTTTATTTCTTCATCCTTTCACATACTGAGCTTTATCAGAAGAAAGGACAAGACAAAGAAATTCCAGATTTGGATTTAATTACCGATTTGTTTTTTTTCCCCTACTATTATGATGAAAAATTTTAATAGTAAAATTGGAAGTTAAAATTAGAGTCAGGTGTGGTGGCACATGCCTTTAATCCCAGCACACACCTTTAATCCCTGCACTTGGCAGGCAGGCAGATCTCTGTGAGTTGGAGGCCAGCCTGGTCTACAGAGCAAGTTCCAGGCCAGCTGGGGCTATAGGGAGACCCTGTCTCAAAAAGACCAAAAAAAAATTAGTTTAAATGAACATTGTTTTGCCTCCTGTGTTGATTTTTCATTGATAGTTTACTATGCTTGCCTTGTCACTTACCTGCATATCTAGCTATCCCTTCATCTGCCCAGTAATCCACCTTTTCCTTGATCTATATCAAAACAAATAGCAAGCATCTGCACTCTCCAAATATGGCTGTGGCTTAATTTTCCTCTTAACTAGTCTGGAAGTCAGGACAAAACAAAGAACAATTCACAACTTCTGCTTAATAACTCATTCATTATTCTGGGACTCCAAAGGATGCACAGGATGGAGCAGTGCTCAGTGACTCCTCCTACTCCTTCCCTGGCAGGAGGGTGGCTAAGGCTGTGAAGTTCTGACCTGGCATCTGTCTAGTGAGAAAGAGCAGTGAGATGTTCTAGTTCTTATATAGCCTCGTGCTATAGTTCAGCCAGCTCTCAGTTGTTTCTTTTAAATGTTCAAGTCATTTTGCAATGTCTCTGTTTGTAGGCAAAAGTGTGTGATGCTATAAATCATACTTTGAACTAAGTACAAAGTTTGAGTCAGCCCAACGCAAGCTGTCTGCATTCCTGACCCTCACTGATACCCTTTGTTGATAACTCCCTATCTTCTCTAACTGATCTTCCTGACAGGGGACCAGCTGTTAGGCCTGGGGCTTCACCAGAGTCCTCTGACTGCTCAGTTCTGGTGCTCCCTCCTGCCACCTGGCACAGCTCTACTTCCTGCCACCCAGTCCAGTACTTAAGTATTTAGTTCTCTTGCATAGAATGACTTCGTCTTTCGTCTGGAGTCTAAATTCTTGGAAGATAAGAGGCCTGTTTGTTAAATGAGGGGTAGACCCTCAGTGCTAGGGGGCTTGACACGCTTTGAGATGTGATTCCCTAAAACTAGAGATCAGAAAGCCCTCATAGATGTTCTCTTATTTTTTTAAATTTTTTTAAAATTTTATTTATTTTTTATGTGTATGAGTGTACTGTCTGCATGTAGGTTGGTGCACCCGTGTCGTGCAATGCTGTGGAGGGCAGAAGAGGGTGTCGGATTCCCCTGGAACTGGAGTTACAGCCGGTTCTCAGCTGCCACGAAGGTGCTGGGGATCGAACCCGGGTCCTCTGCAAGAGCAGTCAGTGCTCTCAACTGCTAGGCCATCTCTCCAGCCCCTAGATGTTCTCTTATTTAAACTTAACTATGTAGTCAAAGCCTGGTCTAACTGGGATCCCAAACTGGCTCTGGGTACTGTTAATGTTTCTTCAAAGGTATGTGAGCATGGCAGTTCACATCAACCAGAAGATTTTTCCAGCAAGAACCCAGGCAGTTGCCGTGAGCAGCAACTTGGCGACAGGGCTCTCCTATGTCAGAGCCAGAATTCAGAAATCCTCTGCTTTTCTTGGTTTCAACAGACCCAGGGTTTTCTTTTCAACATCCTTTCTCTGACCTCTTTTCTGGCTTCTCAGTAGAAGGATTAAGGCCTCCTCGGGAACATGGGGCGGGGGTGGGGGGAGGGGGAGGGGTGGTTCTTTAGCGGAAGAGGGGGCTTTGGCAGGTCTGATTCTGAGTGTGGCAGGCTGTGAAAGAGCTTCCGTTGCTCCAGATCTGGCAGCTCTACAGACTTAGGTTCCTTAGGACACTAGGTCACTCCATGACGATGTGTGCAGGGCGGGCCAGTCCCACTTCCCTCTAGAAGGAGATGACCAAGGTAGCAGGACACAGGGTGCCTTGCACGGGGGCAATTCATTCACCAACAGGCCACTGAACTAGAGCATTTACATCAGCTTCCGGAAGGTTCCAGCCTCTTCTAAAAATGTAGCCCACTGGCAATGTGTAGCTACTTAAATGGACACCTTAGGGATTTGGCTAAATCTAAATAATAAGTAGACTGATACCCTTAAAAGATGAAAAGAGATTTGGGCATTAGATGAATATATTTTTCTTTTTTCCCTGAAATTTCGTACAAAAAATTTCTTCTCATTTTTTTTACTTTTTATTTTTTTCAGACAGGTTCTCACTAGGTAACCCTGGCTAGCCTGGAACTGTGCCTCCTGAATCCTGGGATTCATCTTGTCATTTTGAACATTATATGATGGGGGAAAAAATAATTTACAAATGTACTGGTAATATTGAAAATAACTTCATTGAGCTCTGACAATGGGTGACAGCAGCCAGGTCACATACTTCATTCCTGACCTCAGCTGGCTTTAATTCCAAAATCCAGGGAGTCTCTGTGGCCACCTTCTTTTCTTTATCCTTATTTTATTGAGGGTTTTCAGCAATTTTAGTGAAGAACATCCTGAAAGAAATCCATAGGGGCTTCTCATCAAAGTTGAATCTAGAAAGAGAAATGTAAGACACTTAGCTCAAAGCCACTCCTCTGGAGAAGAGAGTCCCACAGTTTCTAGTTTTGTCATTTTTCCTCACTTTGTTACTCTGATATCATTGTCTTCAACATTCTTCAGAATAGTCTGCCCAGGAGTGACAATTAAACAAAGAGGCCTGGAGACCAAACTTTGCCAGAAGCTGCAGAAAGCACCTGGGGGAGCAGAGTCAGGAGGCTTTGCTGTGATCTTGATAAAGACGTGCATGTGATCTTTGGGTGTCATGCAGTCTTTTCCTCCACGCACCCCCCAAAACACGTGGTATTCTTGGATTTCTTGATGTACCTTTGTGTTGTGGGAGCCGGAAGAGGCTCGGGGAATGTCGGACGCAGCCTGAGGGCTGCCAGCTCAGAGCCTGCAGCCTTGCAGACCCATCAAGATGTCTGTGCACCGCAGCCAGCCTTAAGGGAGCCAAGAAAGGCTGCTGTTCGGCAGCTAGATACTGCTCAGATAAAGCCCCTCCTCCATAGTGCCCCGGCTCCCACACTCAGCTCAGAATCAGTCCCACAGCCTATTTCATGGTGTTCCCAGAGTAGATTAAACAAAATCAGTCTCAGATTGCTAGAAGGGAGCGTCGTATCACATCGCATCTCATCTCCACTGAGCTAGCCAGTCCCAGAGCTGACCAGTGTCTCCACAATGCAGAGACAGAGGCAGTGTGCAGAGTTCTCTTGACCTTCTTTTCAGGGTCCCAAAGTGCGCAGTAGGACGTGAGAATGCACATTGTCTGTCTTCCTTCTTTATTAACTGTAACAGTGATTAGCAGTTTTCAGGAGCTACTACCCTAAGTTCTCTCTGTACACATTAGTTCATTCAATTCCATGCCAGAGAAGGAAAACCGAAGCACCAAGAGCACAGTTAATGTCCTCAGCGTTCTCAGACAAGAAAAGGGTAGAAGGGAGGCTAACTTTCTTGGCAGTTTGGCTTTGTGCTCTTATGGGGTCAAACCACTTCTCAAGAGAAGATGAAGTTTTCCAGAAGCTCCTGGGAAGATTCTTACCTTATACGTCATTGTTTAGACCAGCTCACGTGACCACCCTGGCTACACTACAAGCATCCGTCTGTTGCAGCTTTATGGAATTGACCTTAAGGCTATGAGGGTCAGCTGAGTAGCCAACCAATAGTCTGCCCCAGATACAGAAGAAACAACGGGCTTTGCTATAGGGAAAAGGTCCTTGGCACACTAGGCTTAGGTGAAAGCTGGAGGTCACTGGGCTGTTCGGCTGTCTGCCATTGGGGGAGAGAGACCCAGCCTCTCTCAAACCCAGCCAGAAATAGTGAAAATGCCAGCAGCCCCACAGTCTCTCTTCCAGCCAGTGCTTGAGTGTCTGTGCACAAGCAGTTCTTATTAAATTATTCATCCTGATTTGATGGGGAGGAAATCAGATGCAACAGGTATGGCTCTTCCGGCTTGTGGTACAGCCTAGAACGAGCCTTCAGATACTTGTCGCCTCAGGGGAAGCAGCAGGGGGACAAATCGACAGTCTTTTCAGTTAATTCTGAAATGCTACACCACCTGTCTGTCAAATGGAGGGACATTTTGTTCCATTGTCGGTGGTCACAGACTGGAACTATGGGAAGAGAGGAGCAGTATTAAATTGGCATTGTCTGTACACACACTCAGAAAACAGCCTCTCAGATACAAGACATGGTCACGTTCCAAGTGATAGTCTTCCTGCTTATAAACTTGGGTAGAATCTTATTTTTACAAGCTCAAAGAGACCTCTCCATTGTTACATTACAATCAAAGCTCATTAAACATGAAGGCTATTGCTACAATACACTAAAATAGTGTTGTTTCCTGCTTTAAAATTGACTCTCACAAAGGGAATGGTAGATGTACATTCACTTGCAGATGACGTGTGGGGCCGGCAGGAAAGGTAAGCAGGAAGGACAAGCCTGGCCTGCTTCTTATGGAAGAGCAAGAGAAGGTAAGGAATGCTCTCTGTCCTTCTGCCATGACGTATTTGAATGCATACAGCAGCTTGATGACATATGACATGCTTTTCAGATAGTAAGTGGTTATGTTTTGGTATTTTAAATTTGCTTCGTTTTGTTTTGTTTGGTTTTTTTCTCTTCTCTTTTTCAGTCAGGAGCTTGTCATATTAGCACTAGCTAATTAAAAATGTCATAATTATTAATAAGCAGAGTTTTGAATTGCCATTATCTAGTTAGAAAGTAACTAAAGGCTCTGTAAATGGAAGACACTGAGAGCTCATGCAGTAAACATACCCAGCCTTGTTCGTTGTCCCCAATTTCCCAGAGCCTCAGTTTTCTTATCTGTAAAATAGAGAATTAGATTCAGTGGTCTCTGAAGCCTGAGATGCCTAGAGCCTTTGAAGCTCTGAGGGTCCAATGTTCAGGTTGTCCATGACCTGAGTCAACATCTAACAAAGTCTCCAGAGGTCATGAATATCACTATCACAAGCTGATATGCTTGATCATATCCTAAGAATATTTAAGAAGGCAGATAAAGCATTCTATGAAAAAGGAAAATGCCTACATTCAAAAGCTGGGCTGTTGGTTGGGCTGTTAGAAGGAGAAATGCTTTATGTGACTGGGGCTTTTCTCCCCTCTCGGTGCTTCCTGTATCCATGCTGACAAATAACGCTAATAAGTGAAACTCTCTCAAGGCATGGATGTGGAAATGGCATTCTCCCTACATTATGCTCTATGAATGGAAGGTTAATGAAATTGTGCACGTCTCAGTTTTCACCCTGCAGGTTATTTTGTAATAGGGATGAGACTGTCCTACCTTTAATTTGGTATTTTATTAAATTAAATGCATTGCAAAGGAAAGGGCATTTTATTCTGCTATCCTGTCATCTTCAGGAGCAAGATGCCATACTAAAAGCCCTGCCTATTGATTCATTCAAGAGTCTCCTATTTCCTCATAATTTTCTATAAGCTCGTATTTTACACACACACACACAAAAATTATGAATTTCTTTGAAGTGACAGGAGCTTCCTTTTAGGGTCCTGTGGTTTGAGTTCATCTCATATAAAAGAAAAAAAGAAGCCGGCGTGGTGGCGCACGCCTTTAATCCTAGCATTTGGGAGGCAAAGGCAGGTGGATCTCTGTGAGTTCAAGGCCAGCCTGGTCTACAGAGGGAGTTCCAGGACTGAGGCTCCAGGAAGACCCTGTCTCAAAAAGTAAAAAAAATAAATAAATAAAAGAAAAAAAGAGAAAAATAAAGAGTTTCAGCTTGTCCCTTAATTGTAATCAGTTGGGGGTGGGGGGCTACTAGTGTTAACTAGTGTAGCATTGGGTTTGTGTGACACTCTCAGGCATGTGACACTTTCGGCCACTGCTAGGTCTTTAGCAACACTGCTCCTACCCACTAAATGCCAGGTGTACTCCCCAATTGCTATAACAATCATACCGGCCCCACACATTTCCAAGTACCAACTTGACTGAAAGAGTCCAAAGTGGGTGTGCCCTTCCAGAAAGTGGAAGTATAGAGGCTATTTCCCAAAAGCCTGGAGAGGGGGTAATGAAGTAGCTTACTGCTAGAGCACTTCTCCAGCATATCCAGGACCCTGGCATCTACCCCAGTACCACCACCACCACCACCACCACCACCACTGCCAACAACAACAAGAACAAAGAAGTCTCCTCCAAGGAGATATATATATATATATATTATATTATATATTATATATATATATGGATATGGATGTGAATATATAAGGCCCCAATCATTCCAGCTACCTCCAGTTAACACATCTTGGCAAGATCATTCTTCCATGGACAGTAACACTTATGTGAGGGGGAAAAGGCATAAGAGGACATTTGAAAGTCACGCGGTCTATAAAATACACACTTTCCCTACACCTTAGACAATACTGGAACCTTTCATTGTGTTATTTTATAGAAAATGTCGACTTGTTTCTCTTTCACATTTCTGCAGAATAGACTAAGTTGATTCACTAAGAAATGATCTTTCAAAGCAAATGTACTAAAAGGAAACACACGGGAGTGGATTTTGTTCTCAGTTTCAAGGTTTCTCCATCATATCAGGGTTTTGAACTCCAATAAATTCGACATACAGGCATTGGGTGGGTTCTAAGTAAGACAAACACTATTTTGTGCTCCGGCAATATAAAAGATGGCAAAGACATGTTCTCTGCTTTTGAAGCTCACAGCTCTGCCTGGCACACTGACACTAGAATGTCAAGGATATAAAGTAAGGTTTATTTACATACTATGACTTCATCCAGGGAGAGAGGAAAAGTGGTGGTGGAAGACAGAGGCTGGAAGATCCCAGGAAAGCTTCCAAGAGAAGACAGCAATTGAGCTAGGCCTAAAGGCTACATGGAAGCGAAGGGAAAGAGAGTGTCATTGCAAGCAGAGACCAGCCTGTCTGGCCACAACAGTGTGAGAGAGCGAATGGGGCTGGTCCAGTGTGCTGTGTCGTTGGTGGGAGGAGATACAAGTTGAGCCAGGGCCAACCAGCTAAGAAGTGGGAGTTTTACCTCACATGTAGAAAGGACACAATTAAGGTTTGGGAACAAGGGAGTAGGACAGTTGGACTGATATGGCAATGAGAACTCCAAAGGAAGTATAGAAGATGGCTAGATAGCAACAGACTTTAGCCAAGAATGTCAGGAAAGAGATCGTGAAATTCATGCTTCACTTTTGTTTTGTTTTGACAGGGTTTCCCCAGTCACTATGTGGACCAGGCTGGCCTCATTCTCCCAGAGATCCACTTACCTCTGCCTCCCAAAGGCTGGGATTAAAGGCATGTGCCACCATGGCTGGCATCCATATTTCACTCTTAAATACTTATTTGTAAGAAGATTTAGGAAACCATGTGACTCCAAAGAAAATTGAAGACCAGTGGAATTATCTGTCACTTGCCCTATTCTTTTTTTTTTTAATTTTTTAATCAATTTTATTTATTTTTGTATGTGTATGAATGTACTGTCTGCATAAAAGTTTGTGCATCTGTGTCGTGCAATGCCACGGAGGTCAGAAGAGGGTGTCAGATTCCCCTGGAACTGGAGTTCTCCTGGAATTAGAGTTTCAGACGGTTCTCGGCCGCCATGTGGGTGCTGGGGATCGAACCCGGGTCCTCTGCAAGAGCAGTCGGCGCTCTTAACCGCTAGTCCATCTCTCCAGCCCCTTGCCCTATTCTTTATATAGGATCCAACCATTCTTCCTTTCTGACTATAGAATATGAAGGATTTTCACATCAAGTCACTATATTTATATGGCATATTCTTTTTTTTTTTTGGTCTTTTCTTTTTTTTTTATTTTTATTATTTATTTTTTTTTTTAAGGGATTCCACAATATAATGACACAGTTGTTTGCAGATAACATTGATGTTACTCAGTATGTCATATAATTAGGTAATTGGTGCATTTTGCAAGTATCTATGCCCAAATTTTGAGCAACCCAAGGTTCCCATAGTCCAGTTGGAGAAGCTTGTATGCACAGGCATGTTGATCAATTAGGAGTCCAGACTATATTCCTGTAGTCTCATGATTCACCCCTATCTCTCCGCAGCCCTTACAATCTACCACGCCTCCTCTTCCGCAGTTTGTTCCCTGGGCTTTGGGAAAGGGGCACAAGTGGGTGAGAAGAAAACAGTCTAATTTCTTTGGAGTTGTCATTTTGGACTCCAGTCTGTTCAGGTTGTTTCCCTTCATGGGTTGACAGCTTTTCCAGTGATACCCTTTTTAGTCATACTAACAAAGCACAAGCTATTGGATGTACAGGCATTTAAGCAGTACCAATTATTATGTCAAGCTAAGCTGTGAGCATAGACACAGATGCTTGGATGGTATGCTAATCCGCAAACTGTGGTTTCTCTATAAAGGGTGACAAGTTCTTATTGTGGCTTATAACATCTCCTAACCACTAGAGGACATAAGCTTGTGGCATCCGCTGTGAGTTATTCCTCCAAGGAGAGAGCTAATAGCCAAATAGATTTGGGATATATATAGACACTTGGCTGCCACTGTTGCACAGTATCTCCAGGCTGTTGAGGTGTAGCTGATATTGACGGAGGAGTCTTGCTTGTCTCAGGGAGACCAATATTTTGCTGTATTGCTTTAGTGGCCTTTGGTAACGCTCTCTAGCATTTCAGAGGCCAGTTGTACGCTAGCAAGTGACGTCTCATAACATTTTTCATGCTCACACCAGGTCTTCGACAACAGGGACTTACTGCCTTTCTCCTTGCATATATCCCACTTATAGGCAAAAGGCCTTTATAATTTGGGGGGGGGGGGTTTGAATCCCCTAGCCAACATCTCCTAGGCAGAATAATTCATTGCTGATGTCAGAGCTTTCCTGTAGTAATATATTTTGCTTAATTACACAACTTATAAACACTTTACTATTGAATTTGGCTCTAGATAGAGAAATATCCTTTCACAGTTCCTATGCCTATCAATCAGTTAATACGTTGTGCCTGTTTTATAGGAAATTACCACTGTAACAATTGGCTCTAGTTTACAGTTTGGGAGTGGTTTCATTACCATCCTGTTTTTCTTTTTCCTAAAAAAAAAAGGGGGGGGAGAGGTAGGAAGGTTTCTCAGCATTAGGGTCCATTATTAACAGTCAACCCCAATATTATTCAGAGAGATGCTCAGTGTCCGTGTCTCAGGCAGTCTGAGGTTCCTCATTCCTTAATGTTCAGATGGGTCAACCTCTCTGCTGGCATTCCCCAGTTCATCCTGCACAGCCATAAGTTGTATGTTTTCAGGCATTTAGATTGGTGATTTTTACCTGTGGGAACATAAAATTCTCCTCCCATTGTTATTTTCAAGATCAGAAAAATTGAAAATTTATCAATAGGATTGAAACACAGAGTTTTCCATTTGTATCCCAGAAAGGATAGTACCCCACCTCCCACCTCCCTCTTTTTTTTTTTTTTTTAGGTTTTTATGTTTTGACCTATAGATGCCTAAGTTGTATTACACATACCCATAAACAGGAGCCAAGGCATAAGCTTTCATTAAATTTACCCAAACTGTTTCTCATTGACTGTATGCTACTTATTTGGGAAGGAAATTTAAGCTTAGTTCCTTTAAATTGTCCTACAAGTAAAAGAAAGTGTTATAATGTGATGTTGTATAATTCAGAAAAATATAGAGGCCATTTATGTACCTTAATCCAATACAAATTATAAATAAAACAATTAACATTTTATATTCCCAATTAGTTAAATTGTATTACCGTTTCCACCAAAACCTACACCTAAGTTTAACCAATCTAAACAATTCACTAAGCCTTAAAATATCCTATACTTTGTAGATAAAGCTTGGGCAGAGTTGAGTACCTGCTAAATAAATTTTACCCAATAAACACTTTGCTCTTTAACGCTATATGACTGGACTATGACTTCTACTTATTTGGAAAGTAAAATTTAAGCTTAGTTCCTTTAAATTGTCCTACAAGTAAAAGAAAGTGTTACACTGTGATGTTGTATAATTCAGAAAAATATAGAGACCAACCCAATACAAACTATAAATAAAACAACTAGCATTTTATATTCCCAGTTAGTTCAAATGTCAGTATCTAGCTCCTTTTTTTTGTTGTTCTTTTAAAGACAGGGTCTCCCTGTAGCCCCAGCTGACCTGGAACTCACTCTATAGACCAGGATGGCCTTGAACTCACAGAGATCCACCTGCCTCTGCCTCCCAAGTGCTAGGATTAAAGGCTTGTGCCACCATGCCTGGCTTATATGGCTTATTCTTATACTAGGGTGACAGCTGACTGAATCAGAGGCTCATGATGCATTGACTAACTCTGTGTTCTGGCTAGTCATAGGTGCTCTTTATTGAATAAGATCTACCCATCAGTCAGCTCCCCTTAGGGTATCTGAGTCTTAGAAATCCAGGACAATAGAGGAAAGTATGTTGTAGTAGGAAGGGCAGAGATGCAGCAGAAAAGAAAGAGGAGCCCAGAGTGCTGCTCAGATATTTCCCTATTTTTTATTTAATTGAGATACTTGTGTACCATTTCTTATAAATTGAAAAAAATTAACACATCTCTTAGAGGGAGATCAGGTGGCCTTGCTCCATAATTAATAAAAGAACCTCAATTTACTGAGTGCTCATTATGTACCAAGTACTGTGACAAGACTTGTCTATATATAATCTTACTTAAACCCTGCAGGGGCCTCAGTCCCGCAATTGAACAGGGTGAAGATGGCATGATGCGGGGTTACTTCAGTAACATCCCAGGGACCACAACACAGGGTGCAAATCTCTTTATTCTATGCAACAAGCAGCTCGTATAAGTCTGGGGTGGGCAGCCTTCACATTGTATGGCCCCACTTCCCAGCAATCAATCCTATACCTCCATACCATTATGCATCATCCCAGCCCTTGGGGCATACCCAGAGAGGGGCATAGAAGTTGGCTCATGGCACCAAGCATGCACTAGCATCAGGTGTCTGGGGTGTGCCCTGTACTATAGCACTGCTTAGTGTGTTAAGCTGATTATGCCTGCCCATGTGCAAATATGCTCAGTGTATGCATGAATCCAGGACTGCTGTCCCACATCTCCCCCCTTTATTTTTGCCTCCATAAGCTCCGAGAGCATGACAGTAGTGGTGGTCAGCTGCCTTTGTCTGGCCCAAATGGCCTTGACTATTTTATAAAAGCAATAAGCAACTCCAGTGATCAATGCCCATATGAAAACCAAATATGGGATAAACAAAGTAGTAAACATGTCTCCAATTCTTGTACAAGTCATCAAAGAATGAGAGAGTTTGGTTATATCCCAGGGGCCCCTAATCCAACTGGAGAGGTTTGCATAAGTCTGAGTAACACAGGGCACATTGACCTTATAGGAGGTCACACGAACATGCTGATAACACCAATCACA
This sequence comes from Rhizomys pruinosus, assembly GCA_009823505.1. NCBI lineage: Eukaryota > Metazoa > Chordata > Mammalia > Rodentia > Spalacidae > Rhizomys > Rhizomys pruinosus. Next base: position 1,775,600 of record VZQC01003457.1, on the reverse strand, counting down.
AACAGTATGAATCATGCCAAGTAAAATTCAATTAGCAGGGTATGTATGGCCAGGTGTACATGGTCACTAATAATTTTATCTTGTGCAAGAGCCTTAGTTATCACTGCTGAAATGCTGTTGATTGTCTCTGTAGACTGCAGGATATTTGCAATTGACACCCCTGAGGCAAAAGCTCCTGTAACTCCGATGAAGGAGATAATGCCAAGGATGATGGCCCCTGTGACGCTTTTGTTACAATGACGGATAGTGACTGTGTGCTCCAGCTTGGTTGGCCCTTCCCAAGGAGTGGTCAGATTCACCAGTAACCATGTGACTGCTGGAGTCCTAATGATATAAATAAAGTCAATAGCATTGCTGGGTGTAATACATTTAGAGATGTGGCTGTGGTAATTTCCTTGTTCCACCAGTTCAGGTGATGAGTTGGTTAGGAGGAACACAAAGGGAGCAATCAGGCAAGCCTGATAGGGAACTCATGTCATATTTAGTTAAGTAAAACCTGGAAACAGAGAGGGCTGGCTCCCGTTGATTATAAAAGGCTGTTTTGATTTGTAAGGGAGGACCTGTTGTTGGATTAAGGGCAGAATCATTGCCAAAAATCAGAGGCAGGACACTAGCCCAAGAGGATGCCACCAGAAACAGTGGGTTGGGCATATATGCTCATATTACCTATGACATGGGGTCTACCACATTATTGATCATCAGGGCAGTGCATATGAGGGCCACCAATAGTGGGCCCATGGCTGGTACTGTCCCTGGAGTCCTCAGGCTCTGGACCTGTGACTCCAGTGACTTGAGGTCTCCCCATGTCACTATGTGCATTGGCCTCTGGCAGAATGGCATTTTTCTGGGTTTCTGCCACCCTTCCTGAATGCTCAGATGGGCCAGCTTTTCTGTTGGTGGGTCCTGGTTCATCCCTTGAGTTCCAAGGACAAACATTTCCTGCTGGAACCCAAATGAGATGGGGCTCCACCTGTGGGAAGACATAAGCAAACCCTCTTCCTATTATTAGCAGTGGGTCTGGGCCCTTCCATTGTCCTGACATTGGATCTTGCCATAGTACCAACACACCTTATTATGCCCTTTCAGAGGGCTCCAATGCTTGTGCACTGGGGTTATCATGTCTGGTTTCAATTTGACAGAAAATTCATAATAAAGAGTGCTTTACACACCGCATCATGGGCTGGGGAGGATGCATAGATCTCCCCCTTCTGTTTTTGTAATTGCCCCTTTAAAGTTTTATGTATTCTTTCAACAATGCCATGGCCCCAGTGGGGATAATCACCTAGAGTGAGAATCATCCCCATTAAGGGGAGGGAAGGGTCAAGTCTAACATTGAAGGCCCCTGGCAAAGCAGCATTGATTCTTTGAAGGACAATGCACACTTTTTGGGTCACACTGTGGAGTGAAAAGGGCTCTGTAGGGCCCCTTGAGCAATCATAAAACAGGTGCATCTCCTCGAGTAGATATGAAGCCATGGGTGCAGCCACTTGACGGCCCCCAAGGCCTTTTGGAGCTGGTTAAGGGGTAATGTCTCAGGGAGTTTTATAAGCATCTGAGGCCGAATCAATCTAGTCTCCAGAATTGACCCCAGAAACTCATTGGGAGAGGCAAGCTGAATCTTCTTCTGGAGACCTTCAAATGGACAGCCTCAAGGGCTGCTAAGACTTGCAGGAGATTGGAGGTCTCCCAAGACCACCTGAAGCACAGGTAGGTAGGAGCTGGGTGTTTCAGCAAGGTGGATTGTTGTTTGATTTAATTTAGTTGTCTTTGGCTTGATTGGCTTTTGTGGCTGTGGGGGCGGAGTTATCCTCCAAGCTGGTATTAAAGGTGGGTTTGTGTGAGTCTTGAGATCAGAGATCTCCCAAGACCACCTGAAGCACAGGTACTGGGGTGCAGGCTAAAGATCACGCCCCCTAACTGGGATTACCAAAGGAAGGAGTATCCAAGTAGATTCGTTGGAGAACCTTCAGAACAGAAAGGGACAAGTGAGTTGGACTTCCAATAAAAAGCCTAAAGCTTAGAGAAGTCAACACAAGCAAGGAGTAAAGGAAAAAAAAATCAAACAAAAAAACGAAGGCATCTGAAGGAGGCAAGCAAAGCAAGTCTTCAACACAGTGAAGAGGCATTTGGGACCCACATTGAAATACAGGCAAGGAGGAGCCCATATGCCAGGAACACGAAGAAGAGACAACATGGAAAAGGTGCGGGATAATCCCACACCAAGCTCTACCAATCCTGTAGAAGATTCTTACAGTGGGATCCCCCTGGGGATGGCCCAGGACACAGATATCAGAAGCACAGTCATGAACATACTTAAAGAAGTGCAAGATTATAAACAGCAAATCAAAGAATTAAGAAAAGAGGATGAAGAACTCAAGAAGGAAGTGGAAACACTGAAAAGGTTACATGTCAAAAAAGATAAGGAAACCAACCAGTGAAGCAAAGAGCTACAGGAAGGGATTGAGAAGCTCCAAAAGGAAGTGGAAATACTAAAGAAATCAGAAGAGGAAATGAAAAATGAAATCAAACACTCATCCAATCAAGAGGAAAGGAATGGAAAAAGCCTCAGAAGCAGAATGGAAGAAGCAGAACAAAGAATATCAGACCTGGAAGATAACACAGAACAACTAAAAACCTCAAGTAAAGATTATGAAAAATTAAAAAANTCAATAGATGGGGCAAAGAGCTGAACAGAGACTTCACAAGTGAGGAATTAGAGATGGCCAAGAAACACCTTAAGAAGTGTTCAACATCACTAATCATTAAGGAAATGCAAATCAAAACCACTTTAAGATATCATCTTACTTCAATAAGACTGGCTAGGATCAAGAAAACAAATGATACCAAGTGCTGGAGAGGTTGTGGGGAAAGAGGAACACACATCCACTGCTGGTGGGAATGTAAACTCGTACAGCCACTATGGAAAGCAGTGTGGAGAACCCTTGGAAGACTTGGAATGAACTTGCCACCTGACCCAGCCATACCCTCCTGGGCATGTACCCACAAGACTCATCCCACTGCAGAGATACATGCATGGCCATGTTTATTTCAGCTCTCTTCACAATAGCAAAGAGCTGGAATCAACCCAGATGCCCCTCAACTGATGAGTGGATAGAGAAAATGTGGTACATCTACACAATGGAATTCTATGCAACAGTAAAGAAAGATGACATCATGAGCTTTGCAGGAAAATGGCTGGAGCTAGAAGACATCATGCTGAGTGAAGCAACTCAGTCCCAGAAAACAAATGATGAATGGTATCCCTCATCTGTGGATGCTAGTGCCAATTACCTAGTTGTAAGTATTTCTTGTGCATGGCCCCTTGAGCTTTTGTCCAAAGTAGTTGGGAGTGATGCATATTGGAAACAACAACAACAACAACAACAACAACAACAACAATAACAATAACAGAAAGGACTGCATCAAAGAAGTGACCGAAACGGTGAACTTCTGCTCAAAACAGTCAACTTCCACATGGAGAATTTTGAGAAAGACTGAGAAAGAGATGAAAAGCATGTTTGGCAGAATGCATGAGCTCTGGTGGGGTGGGGAGATAGGGTGGGGGACACGGGTCTAGATTTGATTAGTAACAAACACTAAATAAAATAAATAAATAAATAAATAAATAAATAAATAAATAAATAAATAAATAAATAAATGACTTGCAGGAGTAAGGAGTCCAGGACCATCCTGTCACAGCAAGTTAGAAGAACATCATCCATGTAGTGGATGATGTCTAACCCTGAGATTTTAGAAAACCTTTTCAGAACATGAACAACAAAAACCTGACAGATTTTGGGACCATTTTTCATGCCTTGTAGAAGGATTTTCCATTGATGTCTCTGCATGGGAGAGGAGTGGTTCTTACAAGGGACAGTAAATTCGAGGTGAAGTCTGTCCTCAAGGTGTAGGGGAATAGAAAAGAAGCAATCTTAAATATCAAGAATGGCAATGTGTTTGCTCACTGGTATGGCTGAGAGCCAAGGGAGCTCAGGTTGGGTTGTTCCCATCTTTTCATTGTAATGTTAATGGCCCTAAGGTCATGGACCATAGGGTCCATGTTTCGTGTGATTCTTTTGAATCACGAAAACAGGGGTGTTCCAGGGACTAAAGGGAAGCTCAATATGCCCTGCAGCCAACTGCTCAGTGACCAAAGACTCAAGAGCTTAAGCCCCTCCTCTTCCCATTCCAAATTGGATGAAAGGGCCAAAGCCTCTGGTAGGGCCAGGTAAAGAGGAAAGACAGCATATGTGTGTGTGTGTGTGTGTGTGTGTGTGTGTGTGTGTGTGTTTGTGTGTGTGTTGTGGGGGACAGTCAGAAAGCAGAAGAGGAAGTTTGGGGGAAAAGGAGCAGGGTCCTGAGAATACTTAAGATCTATCAAAAGGACAGATTCTGGGTCTAGGGCCAAACCCTCTTCACTAGTCGGAGTGGCTGAATATTTTCACATTTATTTATTTATTTGTTTATTTAATTTATTATTTATTTAGTCTTTTTGAGGCAGGGTCTCCCTGTAGCCCCAGCTGTTCTGGAACTCACTGTGTAGACCAGGCTGGCCTTGAACTCACAGAGATCTGCCTGCCTCTGCCTCCCAAGTGCTGGGATTAAAGGCGTGTGCCACCATGCCTGACCTTCACTTTCATTTTTTATTTGAGCCTACAATACCTGAGGGATATTAGTCTCTTTCTGGCCCAAACAAAGGAGGATAATAGTTGTAATGGAGAGGAAAAGGTTAGCAGCAGAGAGCCAGGGAGCATATTGGAGGAGGGTATCCCAAAATGGCTCAGCCTGAAGAAGAGGCTCCCTAGAAGAGGAGGGCAGATTCCACATTGTGGGGGTTCATGTACCCGGACTCACTGGATTGCTTCAGGTATCCCTGTTAGGGTGCCAGTTGAAGGGGCATCAATCCCACAATCAAACAGGGTGAAGAGGTTATGATGCAGGGTTACTCCAGTAACATCCCTGGGACCACGTCAGAGGGTACAAATCTGTCTATGCAACAAGCAGCTTATCTATCTAAGTTGGGGTGGGCAATCTCTGCATCATATGGCCCCACCTCCCAGTGACTAATCCTAGGCCTCCACACCATCAGGCATCCCAGCCTGTGGGGTGTACCCAGAAAGGGGTGTGCAGACAAGTTGGCTCATGGTGCCAAGCACATGCTAGCATCAGGTGACAGGGTGTGCCCTGTACTGTAGCATTGCTTAGTGTGCCAAGCAGATTGTGCCTGCACATGGGCAGTGTGTACCTGAATCCAGGACTGCTGTCCCACAAAACACCATGACAAAACCCTGTGATGTGGATTGTTTTCTTTTCTTTTCTTTTTTTTTTTTTTTTTTGGTCTTTTTCAAGACAGGGTCTCCCTGTAGCCCCAGCTGTCCTGGAACTCACTCTGTAGACCAGGCTGTCTTTGAACTCACAAATATCCACCTACCTCTGCCTCCCAAGTGCTAGGATTAAAGGCGTGCGCCATCACACCCCCGGTTTTTTCCCTATTTTCAAGGTAAAGAACAGGACTCAGAAAGGTGAAATAATGCCCAAGCTTACACAGCTGGTGACTAGCAGGCTGGGGTCAGAATCCCAGTCCACTGGGCTCTGCGATGGCGGTCTTGATATTCGTACTGTGAGAGAAACTGCTATCTGTGCTTCTTCATTATGCTCCATCTCCAGAGACCACAGTTGTGGATAGGAAGTTCCTCTCCAGCTGCAACATTTCCCAGTCCTTGCTTCTATGAGGAGCCCCTGGCTAGCTTGGGGCAATCTGCACCTCAGTTTGGAGTATTCCCTGAGGCAGTGCTGTCTCCATGGTCTCCTCATCAGCCAGCATTATGCAGATGACTGCAAGGCTGCGAGGAACAACAGAACCACAGTGTGGAAAAGCCCACACCCCTGAAATGTAACATGGAAAAAAACTTGCATGGGAGCCCCTTTATTCAAACCTCTGGTGCTCTAAGGTATCAGATGAATTTGTAAAACACCGTGGGAGCTAGCTCGGATGGTACTGATTCCTTACATCCAGAGTAGCTTCCTCTTTTTATTCAGCATAACAGAAAATCCAGAAGGTGTCATAAACACAGAGTTGTGTTTGTAAACACATTATTCTCATGCTTTCCCCCAAATCTTTGAAAATCCTGAAAAAAAAACCAAGAACATTGAGTCTAGTAGCACCTCTCATCTGTTAGAGACTCGCGTTCTAGTCTAACTTATATTTAGGTATCATTTCCTGTTTTACACAGCCACTTGCTGAAATGCAGCCACCTTTGGTGTGAAATACAGCACCTGTTTAATGGGCTCACAAGAGATGACACAGATGTTTTCAATAGTAAATAAAAGAGTAACACACCTGGGAAGAGGCGGTTTGACTGGAGAGGGAGAGAGCTGGTAATTTGGAGTTTGTCTGTAATTTGGATAGTTTGCTATCAAATTGTGGATGATGTCATCCAACCGAAGTGGATCCCATTGGGACCCTCCAAGAGGACAGAAAGCTCGATCCCACTAGTTCTCATCCTCTGTGGGCCAAGGGCTCTTGCACTTCATGAGGGCCAGGTGGCAGACCATGGTCAGATGTCCTGCTCCCTTATTCCATTAAAGAGAGGACACAAGGGAGACCACCATAGAGTGATGCAGACCTCAGTGTTATAAAATGCAGGTGGGATTTAAATGCAGCACTTTCTAATATTGAACCACCACTGCACACACACCACCACTCACCTGGCCCGGGGGTGAGAGAGTGATGGAAGCCTGGGAAATGGGATACTTGTCTCTCATTCTGAAAGTCACATGACTTGGGCAAACCATTTAATATTTGGGCCTGAGTTTCCTTCTAAAACAAGACACTAAATGGATTCATTATCTCCCATGGTATATTGAATGGTACCCTGGGGTTATAGAAGGCTAATAGGTGTAGTTGGAACAAAAGTATGCCTTGGCTGAATAAGATAGAGAGATGGACATAGAAAACAAATCTCCTTCCTTAAAGGATATTTCAGTCTTTATAATATAGATTGCACAAGCTTCCATAGTTAAGAAACATATCACAGAACCAGGTTGTCCTTTTTGCTAATATTTATTGAGCACTTACTATTTTCAGTCATTGATCTGCATATGTGAAGAATTTCTCAAATGTTTTAAAAATTATTTACTTTTTCACTTTTATGTATATGAATATTTTGCCTGCATGTAGGTAAGTGCACCCATGCATGCAATGCCCACAGAGGCCAGAAGAGGGCACCAGATCACCTGGAACTGGAGTTACAAAGGTTATTAACAACCTTGTGGGTGCTGGGACCCAAACTTGGTCCTTTGTAAGAGCAGCCAGCACTCTTAACCATTGTGCCATCATTCCATCCCATCGTGTGCTTTTATTCACTTATCTATTATAATAATATTTGCTGAATTTTTCTACATGGCCACATTGTTCCTGACACAGGAGATGCCTCTATGAAAAATAAAAATAAAAAAATCTCTGACTTTTACCTTTGGAGTATAGTGAAAGGAAAGAGACAAAAACTTACAACTAATAAGAGGAGGACTACTTTCACCAAGCCCAATTCATACATAATGAGACTAGGGACTAACCCAGTGTTATTAAATCATAAAGACATGCCAGAGCTGAGCTATACCTGCATTGGAGTCAGCTTAAAAATGTTTATTGATCTGGGGACATGGTGATTAAAGGACACACTTTTAATCCTAACACTTGGGAGGCTGAGGCAGACAGATCTCTGTGAGTTCAAGGCCAGCCTGGTTTACATAATGAGTTCCAGACCAGCCAGGGTTAGGTAGTGAGACACTGACTCAAGAAAATCTGGGGCAGAGGGGGAGAGACCCAGAAAGATTGCTCAGTGGTTAAGAGCACTTGTTGCTTTTGCAAAGGACCTGGGTTTGGTTTTCAGAACTCATATGGCAGCTCACAACCACCTATAAATCCAGTTCCAGAGGATCCAATACCCTCTTCTGCAGCTTTTGGGCTGAATGTAACGATGTGCACCTAGAGTCCCAGATTTCAAGAGGGTGAGTCAGGAGGACAAACTGATTCCAGAAATCAGAGACTAGCCTGGGAAGCATATTGACACCCATCTCTGAAATGCTTTTTTTTTTTTTTTGACTGACTTCTTTATTGAGTTTTTGTGCATTTCATATAATACAGCCTAATCAAATTTGGACTCCCTCCTCCCTCCCCACACACCCTCCCCCACATATTTCAGATATTCTGTCATCTGTGTTAAGTCTTATCTTATCCAGGCAAGCATTTGTATCCAGTTGTCCCCTGGTGCAAGTTCATCCATTGGAGTCTAGTCGGCCTGTCTGGAGCCACTCCCTTAAAGAAGATCTACCTTCCCTCACCCAGCAGTAGTCATCTGTCACTAGTTCCTTGGTCAGGGTTGGGACCTGCTATCCGTTTCTCCTGTTCTATGCAGGGTTTTTGTCTGATTGAGTTGGCATGGGTCTTGTACAAGTTGTCACCATTGTTGCAAATTCATGAGCAAATTCCCAGAGGCCTGAAGCTTCTCTTTCCTTATGTTCATGCTCCAACCCTGGCTCCTATACAAGACCTATTCAGGGACACGGACTCTACAGTCTCTTATTCTCTAAAGCTTAGCCAGTTGTGGCCTTCTGTGTGCATCATACTCTCTTGTATGAGGGAGATTCACTGTTGAGAGTTGAGGAATGTATTAGTATTCTCTCTACCCCACATTCTACTATGTCCCATGAGCCTTAGGTGTAGAGTTTCCACTACGATTGTGTCACTTAGGGCTGAGCATCTCTCAGACATATATTCTCTCTGTGTGACCAGTTGTGGATCATCTCTGAGATGTTTTTGACATCATGTGAACAGAATTGGATTAACTATGATCCAGGACTCATGACACACCTCATCAGTGGTCCCTGTACAAGCTTGTGCTAGCTAGCATGCTAGTGCATGCTTTTAACTCCAGCAGAGGCAGGCAAATCTCTGTGAGTTCAAGGCCAACCTGGTCTACAGAGTGAGCTCCAGGCCAGCTGGGACTGAAGGGAGACCCTGTCTCAAAAAAAAAAAAAAAAATCTTGCGTTTGTGACCAATATGGTCTTAACCACTTTGCTGTATTTCTCTTCCACAGCCTTGAAGCTTAATACTCTTCACATTTCAGTTTGAGAAAGAATGCACTAAATATTCTTTTTTTATATACTTCAAGAGGGTATTTTTTATTTTTTTTCTGTGTCTTTTCTCCTCAATTTATTTTTTTAATATATATTTTGTACAAGATTATCAAATCTAGACCCGTGTCCCCCACACTATTCCCCCACCCCACCAGATCTCATGTATTCTGCCAAACACGCTTTTCATCTCTTTCTCAGTCTTTCTCAAAATTCTCCATGTGGAAGTTGACTGTTTTGAGCAGAAGTTCACTGTTTCAGTCAGTTCTTTGATGCAGTCCTTTCTGTTGTTGTTGTTGTTGTTGTTGTTTCCAATATGCATCACTCCCAACTGATGGACAAAAGCTCAAGGGGCGGTGCACAAGAAATACTTACAACTAGGTAATTGGCACTAGCATCCACAGATGAGGGATACCATTCGTTGTTTGTTTTTCTGGGACCGTGTTACTTCACTCAGCATGATGTCTTCTAGAATGCACTAAATATTCTAAAGAAAGGACTTTCTGGCTCTGATGAGACAAGCAGCAGCAAAAGATTTCACTCATATCTGGTGAAGAATTGGAACAGGAATGATTAAGAGGCCACAATATGGCAAAGTACTGCATACCATTTTGTAAATTACACCTCTCAACGATCCCGAATAGCTTATGTTGTGCTTCTCTTCTTACCATAATAATTAAATTTATCCCCTATAGATTAAATGATATTTGTGGAAGTTCTTGCAATTTTAGTAATCTAAAGAGTGACTTGTCAGTGATCAGCTGATTTTAAAAGCATATATTTTATATTGAAGTCCTTTTTTGAAGAAAATAAAAAATCACAGGCCCAATTTTGATGACCTCGTGGTCTCTGATATCGCTATTTAAAATAATAAAGTGGGGAAGGAGGTTTATACCTTTTGGATGTGGGCTGCATATTGAAATTAGGGATTGTTGAATGTTAGAACAAAACATCCTTTGACAGTCTGAACTATCTATATGTAGATAATGATTTCTTAAATGCTTTGCTTTTTTTTAACTATTGAAAGACTTTTTTTTAAATTTTTATTTATTTATTTATTTATTTTTATGTGTATGAATGTATTGTCTGCATGCAGGTCTGCGCACCCGTGTCGTGCGATGCCGCGGAGGTCAGAAGATGGTCTCGGATTCCCCTGGAACTGGAGTTCTCCTGGAACCGGAGTCACAGACGGTTCTCAGCCGCCATGTGGGTGCTGGGGATCGAACCCGGGTCCTCTGCAAGAGCGGTCGTCACTCTTAACCGCTAGGCCATCCCTCCAGCCCCCTATTGAAAGACTTTTAAATTCAGTCTAGATTCAATGTGACTGTAAAACTTCCTGACCAAAAGAAACTTGGAAGAGTTATATTTTATGTAAAATCTCCATAGATAATGAATTTTCTCTTTCAGATACACGTGCACGCACATAAGTTCCCTTTGTTGCCACTGATTGACATTACGTTGATTTGGATGTATTAGGTAAAGGAATGGGATTTGAAAGAAGGAGTTAGCTTATTGACCATTCACCATATACCATGTATGGGGTTGTATAAAATTTTTAATATTTATCAATAGTCATTATTTATGAGTCTTTACACATTTGCAAATTTTAAACTGCATTAATGATCTTGCTATTTAATTTCTTCCTTTATTATGTACATTTTGTTGGCACATAATATTTGTACATATTTATAGGGTACAATGTGATAATATCTTATTCATTTATGTGTATGCTATTATACATGTTTAATGTCCAAATCTGGGTTGTAAGCATTATTTTCCTTAAACACTTATAATTTATATCTATTAGAAACTTTCTGGCTGGCTTTGGTGGTACCTGTTTAATCCTGGCACTCAGTAGGCAGAGGCAGGCTGATCTCTGTCAGTTCAAGGCCAACCTGGTCTGCATTGAAGGTTCCAGGCCAGTTGGCGCTACATCGAGATCCTGTTTCAAAAAGACTGAAAAGGAAAAAAGAATTGAGAGAGAGAAAGTTTCTGATTCTTCCTTTCTACTTATGTTGAAATATATCCTGAATTGTTTTATGTTATAATTACACTACTATGCTGTGGAAGACCAGAACTAATCTGTGCTCTTTATATTTTGGCACCGATTAAGTAGCCTCTTTCAGCATGCTCTCTCCTTTGCCCTCGATCACCTCTATGTCCACTATTGCACCATATTCTATGAGACTGGTGTTTTTAGAGTTCACAGATGAGGAACATACAGTATTTGAAAAGACTGTGTCTGTCTTAGTTCACTCAACAGCATCAATTCTAACCTTGCTGTGGAAAAGAACAGAATTTCATACTTTTATGGCTGAAAGGTATCTACCACATATATTTACCACAACTTGTTTATTCATTAATCCTTCAGTGAGCACTGTGGTTTGTTTTTATTGTGAATAGTGCTGAATTAAGGTGGGAATTAGCTTATCTTTCTGATATCATGACTTCATCCCCTCTAGACATAGACCCAGTAGTAGAATGGCTGGGTCATATGGTAGTCAGTTTTTTTAAGGTACATCCATATGTTTTCCATAGTGACTGAACTAATATACACTCTCATTAACAATGTGTAAGAGTTTGCAAGCACTCATAATCCATTTACACTGAGTGAAGTGATAGATAGCTCATTATATTTTTTTCATTGCCCTGGTGATGAATGATGTTGATAATGTTTTCATATACTTGTTGGCTGTTTGTATGTCTTTTAAATATGTTGTCTTCTTTAATAGGTCAGAGGCAGGAACCATGCATCTTTAATATCTTTCTGACACAGTGAAGGGCTTTACAATGTGTTGGAGACATCTGGGAGAATGTTGAAAGATCTTAACATTTTAATCACTTGCCAACAGTCTTCCTACATGGGTCTTAAAAATCAGTTTTCTGCCTTTCTCTAAAAAAAATATGGTAATCTGTGCCTAACCATTTCTCATAACCTAGATTGCATCAAATGTGGAGTAATTATACAATATTCAAGTAGATGATCAAGGGGCTGAATCCTCTGTTCTAAATAGGAAAACTAATTGTAGGTGATTACAAAAAGAAAATAGTAGGGTGCATGCATAGTGAGATAGAAAAGCAACTGTAAAGCACAGGCCATTTCATTTGGTCTTTGAAATTATTGATTCAAGATTCTCAGGCCCTGGTTGAGAGGAAGGAAATGTTACAGCTGTATTTTTCATCTGGAACAAGATCATTTGCTACTGCTACAAAAACCTTTGCATGTACAGACAGACAACGTCAGAAAGAGACAAAGCCTGGCAAAGGAAGCATCTGCCTATCCCGCAGTGCAGTCAGATTCAGGACCACTTTTTAGCAATGACCGAGAAGGAAAAAGGTTGGTTGTTTTTGTTTTAGAGAGGATTTGGTCTGTTCCAGTTTCCCTTCATTTGCTGTAACAAAACATTGACCAACACCAACCTGGGGAGGAAAGAGTTTATTTATCTTACATCTTCCAGGTCACAGTTAACCACTCAGGGAGCTCAAAGTAGGAACTCAGCGCAGGAACCTGGAAGCAGGAGCTGAAGCACAGGCCATGGAGGAATGCTGCTTACTGGCTTGCTCCCCTGGCCCATGCTTAGCCTGGTTTCTTATACAAGAGAGCACAACCTGCCCAGGGATGGCACTGCCCTCAGTGGGCTGGGCCTTCTTGCTGGGTCCTCCCACATCACTCAACAAATAAGAAAGTAGCTCACTGACATGGCCATAGGCCAGTGCAATAAAGGAAACTCCCCAATTAAGGCTCCCTCAACCCAGATGTGTGAAGTTGACAACTAAAGCTATCCAGCCCATGGCACAATTAGGCCTCCTATGCTAGACTTTTCTTTCTGTCTCGTTACTATTGAGCTTAGAAAGCCTTTACTCCCAGGGTCATACCTCCAGTCTGAGGCACCCCACTTTTTCATCAGGATAACACAAGCAAAATACATCCTACTCTAAAAAGTGAGTCATTAAAAGGAACTACAAGTGATAGACACAAGTGGATATTTTTTTTCCCTTCAATTCATCAAACATATATTGAGTACTTCCCATGTGTTTTTGACAGCTTTGAAATCTGCAGTGAATTGTACCTTGTCCTCATAGAGCTTTCAGTTTAGCATGAGTGACAGACAATATCATAGGAAACTATAGTACAGTAGTTAATGAAGGAAGGCATGAGAGTATAGATGAGGGACGCTCAAGAAGACCTTAGGACATCAGTGGAAACTGCCGCAAGTTGCCAGGCAACAAAAGCCTTATGAAAAGAGGATTCAGATCTGAGTGAAAATGCCCCTTTATGCATATTTTTCTTTTGGTATATAAATGCACAGTGACTCTTTTTAACTCCATATTTTTTTCCTCAATGCCACCACCCTACAGTATAGTAGATTGGTTGACTCTGGAGGCCTTGCTGTGACCCCTTGTTTACAGGTCACATTGGTTACATGCTGTCTGACTGCTTCTCTGGGCTTGGTACAAAGTCAGAGCTGGGCGTAGGTCCAGCTGAAGAGCTTGGCCTTCATCATTATCTTTTAACCAAAACACAATGACAGCTTTGTCTCTTTTATTATGCCAGTAGTCTGCCCTAATCAAATTTAACATTTTTGTCCTTCCATTCATTTTCCACAGCTGTCATTCCTTTGCTACTTTGTTATCTACTTCTTCAGAAAAAATTTTAGCTAAGATTTCAGAAGCTGAGCTAGAAAAGAAACAGATTGCAAAAGATTTATCTCAATGGATTGGTACAAAAAGAGTTAATGTCAGTTCAACAAAACATTAATGGCTGATTATGTGCTGAGTATAGATGACTTATATTTGGAATCTGTAACTTGACCCGAATGAAAATAAATGAGTGGTGATTGAGTGGATGGACGGATGGGTGGGTGGGCAGATGGGTGGATGAATGAGTGGATGGATGGATGGGTGGGTGGGTGGGTGAATGGATATAGAAGAACAATCAAACATATAAAGCAGGTGTCTCTGCCCTCTGGAAACTCACCAAAATGTTAAGCAATTCACGTGCCATTTCAGAACATGCCGTAACCACAACTGCTAAGTTATCTCAGTCAAGCCTCACAAGAGCTTGGCATCCTCATGTGAACAAAACAAGATCATGAAAGAACAAATTATTTCTAACCAAGAAAAGAAGGAAGTTGTCCCAAAGGAGCTGATGTATAGATTGGCTAGATTATTTCATCAAGTACAAGAGGGACAGAGAATTGGGACAGCAAGAACATTGTGAGAAAGGACACAGCAAGCCAGGGGCTCTGCTCAGAGGGCTGGACAGGAAACAGTTAAGGAGCTTAGAGCTCCTCTTTAAGGGAGTTTTTTCTTCATGGGAAATAAAGAGCCATAGATGAAGTGGTGGTTTAAACCTAAAATAGGAGGAAGAGAAAGAAGTCTCACAATGCATCCTGAGCTCTAAAAGGCTAAAGACTTTGTTTTCCAGTTCAGTTCAATTCTACAAATGAACACTAAAACTTTAAAGAAGCTTAGCTGTGATCTAGCATCTAGTGTAAAAACTCATCTTCAAATCACTTAAATGACTCATCTAACTAGTTAAATGACTCTCATACTACTCAATGATTAAAAAAAAAAAATCCCTGCATGGCTACCGTCTCTGTGCCTTTAGGCAAGTTATTTCTCTAAGACTTAATTCTCTCATCCATAGAGTGGGTGGTTATTGTCATAACTCAGTGATGATATATGAAGTGCTTAGTAAAATGTCTGACATGTAGGAAAACCCAATTAATATGAACTAAGTAGCAATTACAATATTATTGCACTTCCCTAATAATGCTCAAAGTTCTTTTCTATAAGGTAGCAGTGCTGATAATCTGAATCATCTAGGATGTTTTAGAAAATTACATTTCCTAGCCACTCAAAACCCACTGCAACTGAGTGAGGTTGGGAATTAAACTTTCAGGGTGCTTTCGAGATGGTCATGACAATGAATGCAAGGATTAGAAACAACTGTTTATATTCACTGCTGTTCAGACTTTATTTTCTGGACATTTGGATGAGAATGTGGAATCATTTTGCAATGGTTCAGTCCTTTAAGTGTAGGCGTAGGCACAAAAATTTGGATGAAAAGAATGCTGAGAGCCTAGAGGTTTGAAATATACATCCCCAAAAGAAAGAGGATGGGGATTGGATAGCAAAACTGGTAAATGGGATATTCATCATTAGTAGGAATGAGTAATCGTGCCCAGTTTTGCACATATATTCACGTCTCCTAATATAACATATGCAAATCTGTCTTTAATAGCATGACTTGTTTGCCAATGTTAAATAGTAACTGTAAATAATTTCTATTTTCTCTAGTGTTTGGGAAACTTCAATATGGCACTTGCTGGCAGACAGTTTCTGTTTTCTGGATTTAGCAACATATTAAATAATCATCACAAAAACATTTTTCACTTACTACTAACAAAAGAAGTCTAGACAACTATTTGTGGTTGCCTTTAGAAACAGAATAGGTAAGAAACAAATAATTTAAGTTTGTGGAAAATTTTAACAAATGGTCTATAGTTTCCAGATTTTTCCCTACTGGGTTTTTGCTAGTACATAATAACAAGATCTTTAGAAGTTTCACCTCTTCCTTGAAGATCTTCTTTACCTTTTCTGATGATGGCATCAACAGCTAACAAAAGATAGACAGTAGAATGAAGACAGGTAATAACCAACCGTTGGTATCTGGAAATGCTGGCCCTGAATACTTGTCACCCTCAGCTACCAGTCCAGTAGTCTCAATCTGCGTAAGAATTTTTTTTTTTTACTTCTTATGTATATGAGTGTACTCTCTGCATGTAGGTTGGTGCACCCATGTTGTGCAATGCTGCAGAGGTCAGAAGAGGGCGTCGGATTCCCCTGGAACTGGAATTAAAGACGTTCTTAGCTGCCATGTGGGTGCTGGGACTCGAACCTCAGTCCTCTGCAAGAGCAGTCAGTGCTCTTAACTGCTGAGCCATCTCTCCAGCCCCAATCTGCATAAGAATTTTAAAAGCTCTTGTTTGACGAACAAACAGCCTGCTGGGTCCCACCTCCAAAGTTTCTGACACAGTTTGTCTAGGGGTTGACCTAGAAATCTCCCCATTCTCCCAAACATCCTTGGTTAAAGCAGAGCCTGGAAACTTAGTGATGCTCTGGGGTCATGAGGATTACCTGAGAGTTTGTTACAAATGTGGAGTCTTGGGGGCTAGAGAGATGGCTCAGTGGTTAAGAGCACCAATTGCTCTTGCATAGGACCTGGGTTCTATTCCCAGCACCCGAATGGTGCTAAGAACTGTCTTTAAGCCGAGCATGGTGGCACACACCTTTAATCCTAGCACTCAGGAGGTGGCCGGCCTGGTCTGCAGAGTAAGTTCCAGGCCAGCTGGGGCTATAGGGAGACCCTGTCTCAAAAAAAAAAAAAAAAAAGAAGAGTTTCAAAGATCCATCCCAAGCCTGTCACTTAGAATCTGCATTCATATGAGAACTCTTGTTTCTAAAGCACCAGTGAAGAGAAGTTATTTTCTTTCTTTTTTTTTAATTAATCTAACACACTCATATAACACACACACACACACACACACACACACACACACACACACACACCCTACAGTATTTCCTTCAAAAATTACCTGGTATACTTAGTTAGACCAATGGTTTTCATAGTGGGTCCCCAGGCATACTATGTTAGAAACTCGGGGTGAATCCAGCAATATGTATTTCAACATATTTCAGTCCAGGCAATCTGATGCATGCAGAGAACCACTGGCATAGGCAATGTTTTGGCTTGCACTTTAAAATAAAGATTACTGAGCCGGGTGTGGTGGCGCATGCCTTTGATCCTAGCACTCGGGAGGCAGAGGCAGGCATCGGATCTCTGTGAGTTCAAGGCCAGCCTGGTCTACGGAGTGAGCTCCAGGCCAGCTGGGACTTAAAGGGAGACACTGTCTCAAAAATACCAAAAGTAAATAAATAAAGATTACCAGAATACCTAGTACATTCTAATGTAACACCAAGCCAATGTTAGCAGTTGAACAGCCAATCACAGACTCTTGCTCTTCCATATTGCCAGTTTCTTGGACTCAGTCCACCTTACATTATCTCTATCTCCTGCTTCACTAGTGGAGAGGAAGCCTTGACTAACACAAGTGTCAGAGGCAATGATCTTTTACAGGAATTGATGGAAGGCTAGGGTCTGAGAGCCATGCAGGCAGCTGGGTATCAGGGTAGGTATCAGTAGTTTGAACAATTGAGCTTCAAATGAAAAAGAACTTTCTAATCGGTATACTTTGGAGGTTATAAATTAGTATTAATTATTTTCTGGAAAGAGACATCATGGGAATAGTTTGAGTGAATACTCTCAAGTTGGATGGTGCTCAGAAGAGGGGCCCTGAGCAAGAAATCAGAACACGGGATGGTAGAAAAGCAGGGAAAATGGGTCTAGACACTGACCCAATCGACTGCAGCTGAGTTTACCTGTGTTTACTCTTGATTGGTCTTTCCAATAAATTATTGTACTAAAGTCCCACCACAAACTAGCTCTAAATTAGAGCTGTTTGCTTCTCCAAGTCATCTGTCTTATGCTGTCTCTGGGAATCTCTCTCTCCCCCCACTATATATATATATATATATATATATATATATATATATATATATATATATGTCTGTTCTTTATACTCTGTGTCCTTCTAAATCTATTTCTCAGCCCTTCCCATCCAAATCCCCTTCATGAAAAGATTTAGCATACCTTCTCAGGTTAGGGAAGGGGTGGAGGCATGTGGATTTCCATATGGATCAGTCCTGAAAGGTTTTATTGGTACTGTTGATTTTCTGTTTCTGAAGAGTTCTGTGTCATCCTATTATTTCTCATTTAAAAAAAAAATTGCATACACTTTCCATAGATTATTATCATGCTATTTCTCATGGAACTGGTGTACTAGTTTATCAAAATGTCAGCATAAAGGACCAAAAGTCAAGCAAATTTGCTGTGATAAGGAAAGGCTGTAAAACTGCTGTCAGTTAAGAAATCCCCTTGAATTCCAAGTGCAAGGCCAGCTAAAAGCATTTTTAATAATTGTTAATGAATGAGAGTAAGGTTAACCTAATGTACATGCACTTTAATCTTGTGCTTTGTTAAAATTCTCAGTTTTAATAATTGGGGCCAATTATTTATGCTATGATTCCAAGAGCTTTTCTGGGAATACTGCAACTATCAAGTCAGGTTCATTTTGTTAATTTCATGTGTTGAAACAACACCTTTTATTCTTTTTGAATGTTCATGGTATATGCCCTGGATTAACTTTCTTCTTCAAGTCTTAATTACAGTTTGGTTGAAAAAAAACAGAACCATTTGAATATTGAAAATAATTGACAAATAAGCTTTAAAAATCAATTCTATAAAATTTTTCATTGTGCTATCTTATATATAATCACAAAGAGAGGGAACATGTGGAAAATATATTTATCCTTGGAATTTTAAGTCTTTGCTGCATTACACTAAACAATGGAGTCAGACCAAAAAAAAAAAAAAAAAAACCCAAAAAACCCTCAAATCTAATTATCAAAAAGCAATTCATCTTGTACGAGTATCTCAATCATTGTATCCCTGAAGCCACTTTCCCAATTCACCCTTCTGTATGATATATGGAGTGTGTGTGTGTGTGTATGTGTGTGTGTGTGTGTGTGTGTGTGTGTGTGTGTGTGTGTGTGTGATCATTTGGAGAAACCTCAGCATACGGCAGAGAGGCAGAGGAGGAGAAATGCAGATTTACCAATTTTATGTTTTATTTCTTAACAACGTACGTCACTGCAGCAGCTTTAGTGAACTGGAGAAAGCTTGGTCTGATCTTGTGCATCCTCTTCTCTGTGTGTCGACTTAGCTGCCACCGAGCTGAGGGGTCTCTGGACAGGGTGGGGATTTCAGCAGCCTCAGCTTTCACTGCTCTTGCAGAGCTGACAATTTGTAGGCACTCAGAATAAGTGGCTTCATTATTTTGCGTAAAAATGTCCTAAGGGTATGGGAGTGATTTTGAGCTCTGATTTTCAGTAAAGAGAGACTAACATAGGGGCTCAGGTGTCCAAGGGAGCTGGATCCAGTAGTAATGCTGAGAAGTGACCTTGGCTAAATCACTTGACCTTAATTCTTCACCTTTAAAATAAGGTGAACATGTGTATTTCACTTTTATTGAAATGCTGCAAGTTGTCAGGGCAATATTTGCCAATCACATGGAAACCTTTTCACTTAGAATTATTTTAGGTAAGGTTTTGCAGAAGAGTGTTTAACACAGGCAATTTTACAGCTAAGATTCTGTACAATTGCCATGGGTCATAAAGGACACCAACTCCTAACTGAAGAGCTCATTGGCAGAATAATTATTTTGTTTCCTTAACAAAAAGGGGAAATGGGCTGGCTTTTTAGAAATTTGATCTTTTGAAACTAAGGTTACAATTGCATGCATAATTTTAATCAGCCAGTATTTTAGCCTAAGTCCATGTTAGTTTTCTCATCAAATGTGAATTTCCTTGGTGAAGCAACAAAGCAAAGTACAGTACTCAACTGAGCTTCTCCGATATAATTACTGTGTTGGGCCCTGCTGGGCTCTGGAACCTCTGTGGTCTTGCCTCCAAGGGTTTATTACATTTTAGATGCGCACTCTCCAGTAGAGCATTGAAGGTAAAGGAAATAGTCTCTATTGGTGCTGTCTGACAGACCTGACTCTCCTCCAGTAAGGGTTTAAATCTGCTTAGTGTGAATACAAAACATTTTAAGCCGGGCGTGGTGGCGCATGCCTTTAATCCTAGCAGATCTTTGTGAGTTCAAGGCCAGCCTGGTCTACAGAGTGAGTTCCAGGACAGCTGGGGCAACAGGGAGACCATGTCTCAAAAAGAACAGAAAATAAATAACTAAATAACTAAATAACTAAATAAATAAATAACATTTTAAATTTTATTTCATTCTAATCAGTTGTTTAAATAATCATATGAAATAGGCAGCAAGGTAGTATATGCAGTGAGGTAGTATATGCCTATGACTCTACTGCTTTGGAGGCTGAGGCAGAGGATTGTCCCAAGTTGAGGACACAGTGGGCTACAGAATGAGACTGTAACTCAAAAAGCAGCAGCAGCAACAACAATAACAACAACCTCCTCAAAACAAAGGTAATAAAATAATCAGACACTTTAATTCAAGATAAAAGTAATACTTATAAGATTATTAATAATCATTTACCTATCAGGAAGTATATAAATCAACATTTGTTTGCATGCAGAGCCTTAGGGTAAACCTTATTGGTCAGGGAAAGAGAAGGCGAGAAAGAAAAGGGAGGGCCTTCTGGGCTGAGGGTGTAGTAGAACCATGAACCAGAGGCAAGAAAAAGAGTCTGGTGTTATTACCGAACAGTGATGAAATTATCTTAATAGGAAATGAAGGTTCTTACTACAGTCGAAGACATGAACTGGAGCAAGGGAACATGTTCTCATTTACTAGACAGTTTTTCTGCATAACATTATCTAGTTCTCACAACCACATGATGAAGTAGCTGCTAATAGGGCTTTTTTTTTTTTTCCCCCTGAGGCTTCACTATGTAGTTCAGGCTAGCCTCAGAGTTGTCTTCCTTCTTCCTCAGCCTCCCAGGTACTGAGGTTGTAATAATACCCTGAAGTGCCTTCTTTTCCCCACAATCTCTGGACATTGAACGTAGGGCCTCACACACGCTAGGCAAGTGTTCTACCAATGAGCTACATTCTTAGCTTTTTTTTTTTTTCAGTTTAGTTACTAATGTTATCTTTATTTTATTCATAGGGAAAGGGTTCAAGGATTCAGAGAGATTAAGCAATTTTCCCCAGGGTCACACAGGTGACAAGTAGCAATGCAGGCTTTAGAACCCAGGCAGCTTTCTTTCAGATGCCACATTTCCTAATGACCTCACTCCCCTGTGATGGGTAAGAATTTGGACTCTGACTTATCCAGCTTTTGTCTCTATTAGCTGATGACCACGAGCATCTCTAAATCGAGAACTGAAAAAGCACATCATTCAAAGCTGCTGTGCTAGGATTGTATAAGCTATTGTACGGACACCTAGCAGTGCCTGGTGTGTAATAATGGCTCAATCAATCTTGGCCCAGTCTTATTATGTCAGAACTAGACTCAAGAAACAATAGAGTGGGCGTTAATCAGCCAAGGCAGCTTCTTTAACCAAAGATTGACATGCTGAAACTTTACAAAGGATGAAGGGCAGGAGGAAGGAGGAAAGGAAGTCTGGAAGCAGGCGGTCTCTGAGAGGCGCAGTCCTGAATAGGTCTGGAGCCTCACATGCACCCAACAGAAGCAATGCGATTCTTTCTCTCTTGGAAACAAATACAACACACATGGATTAGGGATCATTTTTAAATCTCATAAAGAGACAAGGAAGACTATTTAAATTTCTGTAATGCACATTGAAGAGATGATCACTATGTTGGGACATAGTCTTCCATGATTGCATGTTTGTGTGTGCCGGTGTGTGTGTGTGTGTTCGTGTGTGTGCACGCGCTGTCACTTTTCAAATGTGCTGTATTGACTCGCAGTAAGCTGGTGCTTTTGGGTGCCATTCTATGAGCTTTGACACTCATACATACTGTCATGTAACCGTGAGCAGAGATACAGAACAGTTACATCATTGTCAAAAAATTCATTCACTGCCTTCATCTTCAGTCCCTCCTCATATTCTCAGTCCCAGTGCCCAGTGACCACTGTTCTAATTTCTGCTGTGTGATTTTACCTTTGCTAGGATGTCACATAAGTGGATTCACATAGGATATAGTCTTCTGAGTCTTCCATTCAGCAAAAGGCACTTAAAATTAATCTATGAATGTTGCATCAATGAGAAATTGTATTCTTTTTAAAAAATTTTTTTTTATTATTATTTTTTTTTGTATGTGTATGAATGTATTGTCTGCATGCAGGTCTGTGCACCCGTGTCATGCAATGCCGCGGAGGTCAGAAGAGGGTTTCGGATTCCCCTGGAACTGGAGTTCTCCTGGAATTGGAGTTATAGACGGTTCTTAGCTGCCATATGGGTGCTGGGGATCGAACCCGGGTCCTCTGCAAGAGCGTCGGTGCTCTTAACCGCTAGGCTATCTCTCCAGCCCCCTGTATGTTTGTTTTCTACTTTTTGGTATTTGCTAGGACCTTCAATATGATGCTGAGTGGTAAGAACACATTCTTATCTTGTTCCTGTTAATAGGGAGAAAGCATCCATTCTTTTACCATTTAATATGACAATAGCTCAAGGTTTTTTAAAGATGTTCTTCACCAGCTTAAAAAGTTTCCCTGTGTTTTCTGGTTTACTGAGAGCGTCATGGATAGATGTAGAATTGTTTCAAGTGCTTTTGTATAGGTATTGAAATGATCATATGTATTGTGTTGATTGATTTCCCAATGTTCAGCTAGCCTTGTATTTTTAGGATAAAGCTTGCTTTACATGAAATAATATCATCTTTATATGTCTTATATTTGATTTGTGTATATTTAAAGAAAATAGGATGGTACTATATATTGATTTATAATCTTTTTTTTTTTTTTTTTTTTGGTCTTTTTTTTGAGACAGGATCTCTCTATAGCCCCAGCTGTCTTGGAACTCACTTTGTAGACCAGGCTGGCCTTGAACTCACAAAGATCCGCCTGCCTCTGCCTCCTGAGTGCTAGGATTAAAGGCATGTGCCCGGCTTAATTTATAATCTTTTATTAAAACTCATATTCTCTTAAATCTAGAAGAAATATATGTTTATAAGAAAAGCTTAGGGCTAGAGAGATGGCTCAGTGGTTGAGAGCACTGGCTGTTCTTGAAGAAGATCTGGGTTCAAATCCCAGCACCAACATCGCAGCTAACAACTGTCTGTAAGTCCAGTTACAGGGGATACCATGCTCCCTTCTGTCCTCTGTAGGCACTACATGACACAGGTGCACTTACATGCATGTAGGCAATACATGGATACATACAAACTAAAAATAATAATAAAACATTTTTTTAAATGCTCATGGGGCTGGGGAGATAGCTCAGAAACTAAGACCCCTTGTTCCTCTTCCAGAAGACAACAGTTCAGTTCCTAGCACCCATGTTGGGCCCAGTTCTAAGGGATCTGACCCCCCTCTTCTGCCCTCTACGGGTATCCGAACACATGTGGCATACATTCATACAGACACACATGCGTATATACAAATAAAATGAAACCTAAGAAAAGAAAAGCTCTTTCTGGTTACTTTAGTAAATTACTTTCCTGTCCTATGTTTCTTTTAGTATGGGAGTCGATAGTTATTATGCAGATTTTACTTTAGTTTCATTAAATTCAAAATCTGGGATAAGACATTTCCAGCCCACACAAACCAACTCTTCTAATTAACTGATAAACTCTGAAAAAAATTATTTGTATCTTTGACAAAATGCAAAGGGGAAACTACTCTAAAATTTTAAGGTCATTATCAATACAAAAAGTAAAGAGATAGAAGCAGATGTTTAAAATCCTGGCAGAGATCAGGTTTCTGAGTAGTTCTAACTGTGGCATATGATAATCTTATACATGTATCAGAGAGCTCTGATATT
Organism: Rhizomys pruinosus; assembly: GCA_009823505.1. Lineage (NCBI taxonomy): Eukaryota > Metazoa > Chordata > Mammalia > Rodentia > Spalacidae > Rhizomys > Rhizomys pruinosus. The sequence continues at coordinate 1,751,915 of VZQC01003457.1, read as the reverse complement.
TATAAAGAAAGTTTTTTGTCTCATTAAAAAAGGCAGATATAGAATACATCAACAATCTTTTGACAAGTTTTATTTTCTAAAACATTTTAATTTTGAAATGTGTCCTAGAAAGTAAATCTTTTCATTTTTTTTAAATACTAGAAAGGTGAGTGTTCCTCTTTCCAGAAGCATGTATACTTTCTAGGTACCAACTGCAGACTTACTTTTTAAAAAAGTCTGACCCACTCTCCTTTAAGTTTTGTTTTAGAAATCTTAGTCTAGTTACCTTTCACATCCTCATGAAAGCCTGATCTATTTTATATGTGGGACGGAGCTCAAGATAATGCTCAGTCTTGCCAGAGGCCCCATGGATACTAAACATTCTTTTTTTCTGAGTTTTTTTTTTTTTTTTTTTTAATTTGCTTGTTTGGGTTTTCAGAGTCTTTCATTCTTGGCCTTGAGTTAATATGATTCTAGGTCTCTTGAACATTTGCATGAGAGGATGAACTTGAATGTTTGCATCATTTCCCCTGTTTTATTCTCTCCTCACATAGACCACAGCTGAAAGTTTCAGAGAAAAGATGCTTTCGGCGAGTGCAAAGTGGTATTGTCATGTTGCTACTGGAGCTGACTGTGAGAGCCAAGGAAATAGGACAGAGTAAAAAGGAAGTGAAATAGTCCTAGTGGAACCTTCTCCCTTGGAGGAAGGAAAGCAAACACTGAAATATTGCTTTTTCCTGGCTCCTTGTTAAAGGAGAAATTTGCTTACTGTGCTGGAAGAGTCTTTTATTCCTCGTTCTGTTGATGTGAAGCATCCAGCTTGAGGTTTGTTTTTGTATGCATAACCCATTCTGTTACTCACAGTGAACTTCTCTGATAGTAGGCATGGAATAGATTCAGCATTTCTTTGGTTGAAAAAGATGTTGATTTGTTTTAAACATTGAATAATTTCAACCAGAGCCAATACTCTAAAAGAATTTGATTTCAATGTTTGTTGCAAAATCAATCTGCATTTTTGAAATATCTAAGTCTCACTGTTTACATGAAGGTCTTATTTTACTTTAGTAATAGAAATGCTACTTGGTTATTTTGTGGAACTTAACATAGTTTCGTCTCCATCAGAAATGTCTAGGTCTAGGATATTATAAATTAACAACTAATATAAAAGCCTTGAGTTTATAGGTATGGAAGTGTACTAATACATTATACAATGAAATACCCCAACATTCTATTTTCATAAGTCCAAGGTCATTGGTCTAAATTACAATTATATAATTTCTGTTATTATTACTAGTGATTGGTATAATTTGACTAATTATTGCCTAAACAATGAAAGTTGGCTCAGACTCAAACTGCAACAAATTTTTTTTATATGAGAAGAAAAAAGAAAGTGGCTGCTGCTTTTTTTCTCTTGCCATTCATTGAAAGGCAATGATTAATCATAAATCTTGTACTGGGTGTATGGAGTAAGCTTTCTTATTTTCTATGATCATCTTTCTTGGATGGGATAGAAGGCAACCCTCTAGAGAAAAATAAATGACCATGTTTAGAGAGACATGGCTTTGACTGACTAATTGGAAGGATGATGGGAAAATCCCACAGGAAATGGTCTGGAGTCCATGACTTTTTCAGTCAATATTCTTCTTGGGCAGAGCAAGCGTCACCTTTAATGGCATAAAAATCCACTTAAATTGAAAGTACCATCTGCCTAGCCTTCTAATCTGACCACAGGTTTAGAATAACCATTGCCAAATAAGGAAATAATAAAATGTTCTGTGAAATATAGGATGCACTTGTGTCTAGACAGTAAGAATGTGATTACAAATGAGGGTACTTTTGAAAAGACACTTGAACTTTCTGGCAATTTTCAATAATGCATCATTTATTAAAATCTTTTATTTTATTGTATTTTATTATTTTTATGTGTATGAGTGTATTGCCTGCATATGTGTAAGTATGCCCATGTCATGCAATGCCAATGGAGGTCAGGAGAGGGTGTCAGATGCCCTGGAACTGGAGTTACAGGCAGTTGCTAGCTGCCATGTGGATGCTGGGAGCCAAACGTCATGGGTCTTCTGCAAGAGCAGCCAGTGCTCTGAATCACTGAGCCATCTCTCTAACTCCAATTTATTAAAATCTTTTTAACTTTTCCAGCTTTTCCACAGTTTCTTTGTTTTGGGCAAAAGCTTCAAATAAATTGATGGTAAATGAACCTGGTCACTGTTACTGTGCAAGGTGTAAGATCTGTGTGAGTGCAGAACCCCACATACCAGAACAGAAATATTAAGAAAATAGTGTGTGGCTGTGTTTTTAAGAGCCTTGGATTGTCCAAGTTCCTGGAATTCCTTAGCATCTCTACTAGGACTGCAACACATTGGTCCCCAAAGATGAGAGATGGACTGTAAGGTCCACTGACAAGCAGGTGCTTGTGGGCCAAGCTCTCTACTCAGAAATGGCAACATGTTTCTTCCAGGAGCGTGAAAGCAGTAAGGACTTCCCAGAGTGATGGAATGCAAACTCTGTCTGCCTTATGGCCACTTCTTACAAATTCTGGGTAGAGTTGCCCCATTTTCCTCAACTCTAGGTTTAGGACTTGGAATCTGTTCATGGAAACCATAATCCCAGGTTGGGGAGATGGCTCAGTAGATAAAGTGCTTGCCTGAGGACCAGAGCTTAGATCCCCAGGGCCCACATAAAGAAGGGTGCAGTAGTTTATATCTGTAATCTTGGTGTGCTTATGGCAAGACAGGAGGCAGACACAGGAGATTCCCCACAAACGAGCAGACCAGCTAGCATGTTTGGCATATGCAGTGATGAATAACAGGAGACCTTACTTCAAACAAGGTAGAAAGCAAAGACCAACACCCAAGATTGTCCTCTGACCTACAGACAAACACACACACACACACACACACACACACACACACACACACAAAATAAAACCAAAAAAGCCACATAATTCTATGCTGCTGAACTTCATTATCAATGCTAAAGAAATCCTTATTGAAAAAAACAACAAATTGAATAGGACATATTTTCTGTACTGCTATTAATAGTTTGTCTTCTGAACTAAAAATTGCCTTTAGTAATACCACAACGTATTGTAAATTTTTTAAATGTTCATTTTCCACATCTCATTTAAATGTTTCATGTTGCTTACTTTAGAGACGAATGTGTCATTTCCTTGACAACTAATGACAGGTCGACAAGAGATAAAGCTAACCACTGAAGGGTCTGCTTGGGAAAACAAAATAGCTTACTTGACTTCTTCCATCCTATAAGGTGGAATGTCATACTGCTTAAATAAGTCAGAAGTGGAATCCAGCTTCTTGGGTAAAATTCAAATTCAAACCAGTACCAGCTAGACTCTTAAAAGTTGCTTATCTTTGGGAATGCCTCAGTTTCCTTATCTGTGAAACAAAAGTTATGATTATACCTTCCTCAAGATGATTGATTTAGAGAATTATTTGGGTTTACAAAACTTTGAATATCTAGGTGGCTGGAGAGATGGCTCAGCAGTTAAGAGCACTGGCTGGTCTTGCAGAGGACCAGGGTTAAGTTGCCAGCACCCACATGGTGGCTAGCAACTGTTTGTAACTCCAGTTCCAGGGTGACCAGTGCCCTCTTCTGCCCTCCGCAGGCATTACATGACACGGGTGTTACATCCACACACAGAAAATAGAAATAATAAATAAAATATTTCAAAAACTGAATATCTTAGCCAGCATGATGGTGTACACCTTTACTCCCAGCACTCAGGAGGCAGAGGCAGGTGGATCTTTGTGAGTTCAAGGCCAGCCTCGTCTATGTAGCAAGTTCCAGGACAGCCGGGGTTACAGGGAGACCCTGTCTCAAAAAAAAAAATTTTTTTTAAACACTTGAAAACAATTCAAGAAAATTTACTCTTTATCTATAAAACAAATACATTTCTAATAAAGTGTTCTATATGTTTCTTTCTCTGTCTTTTTCTGTGTCTGTGTGTGTATATGTGTGTGTCTGTGTGTGTATATGTCTATGTGTGTTCTTTTAGCATTGATAGGATTTCCTTAAACCATAATTATACCCAAAGTTGTTTAAGTGGGCTCCAAACCTCTCAGAAATTAGATAATTAAATTCAAATTTTCAGGCTAAGTCACGTTCCAGTGCTTTCTGAAAGTCATTATTATAGAAGTTGGAACTCTAGTCATCTCTTTGTCTTGGTGGAGGTAACTCTGTAGTTTCACCAGCCCCTTTCAGGATGACTGAACTATTTTATTCACTTTAAAGCGTGCAGGAAGGGGCTGGAGAGATGGCTCAGGGGCTTAGAGCACTGGCTGCTGTTACAGAGGACCCAGATTCAGTTCCTAGTACCCACTTGGTAGCTAATAGCTCTCCTTAACTCCAGTTCCAAGGGATCCAAATCCTTCCTCTCACTTCTGTGGGCATTGCATGCAGGTGGTACACTTACATACATGCAGACAAAACACTCATACACATAAAATAAAAATAAACTATTTTAAAAGGGGAAGAAAATTGTGATGGTAGAAGATGCCTTAGTGCTGATCCAGCATAGTGCCCAGCTGATCACTGATGGCTCCACTGGTCTTCAGTTCTGAAGTTCATGTTTTTAGCTGTGTGGGGTTTACAGTTATCAGCTGAAATTTTTTAAGTCAGAAAAATAAAGCCCAGTTCTTTGGTTTTTTAGGTCATAGAAATCTCAGATGCTATTAAAGATTAGTATAGAATATTTTTAAAATTGTATTCGTGACCTAAAAAACATGACCTTTTCATTTCAACTTCTGAGCTTCTCTTATAATACAAGTAAATAGACTGTTGCAGTGTTCCATTCTTTGGCAGAAATGTTTAGCAGAAAACATTTTATCTTCCTTGGATGCTACAAAATGGTGAACTGAAGAAGTCGAAGTCAATTTATGAACTCTCTAAGATCTTGCTAAGGAAATAGCCAGCAAATGCCAAGAAAAAGTGTTTATCCTTATGAAATATGAAAAATAATTTCAATATGCTCCCCTAAGTGACTCTGCTATGTTACATAACTGTACAAAATTATGATTGTATTGTGTTTCTTAACATGATGCTTTGGGAAATATTGTATAATTGAAAGATTTGAAGATAAACTGGCATCAGTTGAGTCAAAAGTTCCTTTTTTAAATAAGATCTGCTAAATTATCCCACATAGTACTGGAGAAAATATTATGTACTATCTAAATGTGAAGTTAATGTCTCCCTCAACATTGCTGTAAGTAGTACATCTCAACTTAGTTCATAATTGAGTGAATTGTTCCTTTTGTTTCTGATGATTTGGATTTTCCGTGTAGTGATATAGCTTTGTTACTTTCTTCAACCAAATTCTGTTGCTAGATTATTGTATTTGAGCAAGCATATTCGTGCCTCCCTGGGAGGTGTTACCAAGCATAGAGTAAAGATGAATTCTTCAAGGGGAGTAAAGGTGCACAATTTTCAGAAGGTGCGACAACTTCATTTCATGATTTTTCTCACTGATTTTGAACCACACAGAGCTTCTGGAGGCAGCTTCTTGCTTTCTGTAGCTTACGCTTTCATTTGTATGACTCATTTCTCTTTGTCTCCATGGACACCAATGTCAAATATGCCATCTGTGGGCATTTATCCAGGATGTAAATCTTCAATTTTTTTAACCTGTGTTTTTAATATCTAGGGGAATGTTAATATAAATCAAAGGCTATCTTTAGCAAACTCAAAATAGCTTTAAGTTGCTATTGAAAATAGAACGAATTATTATATAACTTGATTTCTACAATTTTAATACTATATAATTGACTTACTCTTAAGCACAGATGCAGTTACCTGATTGAAGGAATTGGTTTCTAAGCAAACAAGTGAATTGCTTTGATGATCGAACTAGTTATAACTGCTTTTATCTTCAGGTTCCTGTTCCCTTCCCCTAGACCCATATTTTTATATTATGATTCAATAAAAAAGTAGACTTCTAGCCAGGCATGATGATTCATGCCTTTAATTCCAGCACTCAGGAGGTGAAGGCAGGCAGATCTCTGTGAGTTCAAGGCCAACCTGCTCTATACATAGTGAGTTCCAGGACAGCAATGACTCCGGGGAGACCTTTTCTCACAAGGACCAAAAAATAATAATAATAATAAAGTAGACTTCCGTTTATATTTCACCACTGAAATATTTAATCTATATGGATTTTTATTTTAAAATTTGGCTTTCTCCAGTCAAATAAAATCCTAGGTCTATGATTCCAAAACTCTTCATTTTATTTGTAAGAAAACAAAGGTCCACAAGAATTTAGGAGAATTCTGTGTATTTCTCAAATTTTTAGCAACAGAGTTTTTACCTAGAATGCCAGCTTCTTTCACCATGGTTGTATTTGTTTTTCCATCTGTACCAGAGCACCTCAATGGCATAACTTGTACATCTCAGAGAGAAGTGGGTAATATGGTAAGGAATGCTCCATTAAGAATTGGCAATTCAAGGTAAGGTCTGTGTTTGTTACGTTATTCCTCAACCTGTGATCTGAAGATGGCTTATATTAAACACCTGGGTGTACATTTCTGTCAGTTGTGGTGGCACATGTCTGTGATTCCAATACCCAGGAGACTAAGGAAGAGATCTTGTGAGTTTGAGACCAGGCTTCACTATATAGTGAGGTCTTAAAAGAAAAAGTAGATTTCTGGACCCTTCCTCAGACTTAATACATGTCAATTTCTTGGGAGAGGACACAGAAGTATGAACTTTAAACAAGCTCTCTACGTGATTTTTTTTATTATTTTATTTATTTCTGTATGTGTACCAATGTACTGTCTGCATGCAGGTCTGTGCACCCGTGTCGTGCAATGCCGCGGAGGTCAGAAGAGGGTCTCGGATTCCCCTGGAACTGGAGTTCTCCTGGAATTGGAGTTTCAGACGGCTCTCGGCCGCCATGTGGGTGCTGGGGATCGAACCCGGGTCCTCTGTAAGAGCGGTCGGCGCTCTTAACCGCTAGGCCATCTCTCCAGCCCCCTCTCTACGTGATTTTTATGCACAGTACGATTCATTTCTCACAGGCCAATGATATCCCACATGTTTACTAAAATGCTATTTTTAATTAGCATAAAACAAAATATGTTCCCACTTGAGGAATGTATAATGTTTTGCAATAATTCTAAAGAGTGGCAGAGAGGAGGCATGGTAAAGAGAAAAGAACTGAGTTTTAGTTCTCATACAGCCTCCTCTGCCTTCCTGTGTAGGCCTGGGCACATTACCGAACTCTTTGAATCTCAAATTTTTCCTTTTAAAATAATAATAATAGTAATAACAATAACCATACATTTTCAGGATTGCTGAGAGACAATGGATATAAAATACCTGGCAGGCACTGGGCCTGACATATTGAAAGGCATACAGCTATTAATTACTGTCATTACCTAAGCTAATGTAACTATTATCTCCATGGCTTTTCCTTTCCTTACAAAGGAGGGATACACTAATTTCTATATTGTTTCAGCCCTGGATAGCCCTTGTGAATTATTTCTGTCTTGGGCTCTTCCTGCTCTCGGCTGGGGCATCCTACCTACCTCTTGGCTATTTCACTGTTCATTATTCTCCTCAAGCAGGTAGAAGAAAGGGAAAATATGAAATGCATTTCTGAACATCTATTTCCCTCATGTTATTACTTCTAGCAAAAGGTTGGTTTAAGGAAAAGAGGCCGAGTCACTAGCCAAAATATTTTTTGAGATTTCTGAGAATTTAACCTAGCTTTTAAAAGACAGTTTCTGGTCCTGCTTTTATATAATGGACACACGGTAGTCATTCACTTGAAATACCTTCATTTTCAACAGAGCTTTTAATCAAGCTGTGTTATGAGAAAGAGTTATTTTGAACCCTGTTTGGTTCTTTACTTTTTAGGGAAGCAAGGAGATTTGCTTTAAGGAAACTCATTAAGATCCTAGGGAGAAAGAGCTGAGAATGAAGTAGGTCAAGTTCAGCCTCCCTGGTTATGCCCTTCAGGCATGCTGCCATGAGTTTCCAGCTCAGCAGAGGTGGGGTGTGTGTGGATAGATTCCTAAAGAGCTCCTCAGTTGGGACTCTAAGCTAATAAGAAGGTGCCTCCCATGCAGAGCTTGTAGCCCCCCAGACTCTTGTCATGTAGAATAGCCCAAGATTGGGATTTTTTTTTTTTCCTCATGAAAAGCTTTGGCTTCCAAGAACTTGCTATTAGGCATCTATCTTCTAGTTGGAAAGAAAAAGGCTCAACTGCAGCTACAAGAACAGGGAGACTCAGATGGTAGCAACCCAAAGCATCATACAAAAGGGAGGGAAATTGTGATCTTTTTTTTTTTTTTTTTTTTTTTGGTCTTTTTGAGACAGGGTCTCCCTTTAGTCCTAGGTGGCCTGGAGCTTGCTTGTGTAGACCAGGCTGGCCTTGAACTCACAGAGACCCGCCTGCCTCTGCCTTCCGAGTGCTGGGATTAAAGGCGTGTGCCACCACGTGCAGCCTAAGAGAGTTCTTAGCCACCATGTGGGTGCTGTGAATCGAACCCGGGTCCTCTGCAAGAGCAGTCAGTGCTCTTAACCACTGAGCCAACTCTCCAGTCCCAAATTGTTATCTTAACCATTTTGGTGTGTTGCAGACTCTGGCAAGAGGGTGTAGGTTGGGGGTGATGGCTGTCTGGTATAGTTCTTTTTTCTTCCCCACTAATTCTCTTGCCAGGTATGGGTCCTGACATTGTGCTAGACCCTGACCCCCTCAGACAACTGGGGGTCTGGTTGAGAAGTAGAAAGACCAGTGGAGTTGAACAGTGGCAAAGAAACATTCAATAAATATTTGCTGGATAAATATATGAATTAGACATTGAAATTAAAACATGTTTGTTGAAAGGATGAGGAAAAGAAGGGAAAGAATAAAGAGGGAAATCATGGGATGATGGGTTAACTTGGTCGAACAGGTATGATTATCTGAAGGGTAGCCTCCTAAGATCAAAGAGGTGTTTCATTTTGTCTTGAATTAGAGATTGAACCCAGGGCTTCATGTATGCTAAGTTGGTGTTCTACCCCTGAGTTATATCGCAAGTCCTTTTTATTTTGAAATGGTGTATACTAAGAAGATTTTTTATTTTTATTTTTATTTTTAAATATTTTTATTGAAGTTTTGTGCATTTCATACATCATTTCTCAGTCTAATTTAGACTCATTCCCCTTTCCATGCCCCCAACCCCACCCAAGTTCATGCATTCTGCCATACATGTCTTGTATCTTTTTCTAAGTCTTTTTAAAGTTTTTCTATGCAGAGGTTTATTTTGGGGGGAGAAGTTTACTGTTTCAGTCAGTTCTTTGTCCCAGTCCTTTTGTTGTTGTTCTCTCCAATTTGTATTTCTCCAAAATATGCATATATGTATATATATGCACACATATACCAAAATTATGTCATCTGAAAATAAATTGTTTGTTAATTCCAAATCATATTTAGGAATTCACATTTTCCCTTTTAATTTTATATTACTCTAAAATATGCATACATACTCTCCACTCATATACCAAATTACAAAGTCCAAAAAAGGTCAGTAGTAGGTTAATTCTAGAGCCCATTAAGGGATTCACATTATAAGAGCACGGTTACTTTCAGATAAAAAGAAATATAACATTAATGTTGCTCAGTTTGCCTTACAATTAGGGATTTGGTGCTAGCATCCACAAATGAGGGATACCATTCATTGTTTTTTTCTGGGACTGTGTTACTTCACTTAGCATAATAGCTTCTAGTTCCATCCATTTACCTGAAAAGTTCATGATGTCATCTTTCTTTACTGCTGCATAGAGCTCCATTGTGTAGATGTACCACATTTTCTTTATCATTCATCAGTTGAGGGGCATTTGGGTTGGTTCCAGCACTTCATTATTGTGAAGAGAGCTGCAATAAACGTGGCTGTCCATGTATCTCTGGGGAGTCTTGTGGGTATATACCCAGGGGTGGTATGCCTGGGTCAGGTGGTAGACTCGTTTTGAGTCTTTTAAGGGTTCTCCATAGTGGTTTACGAATTTACATTCCCACCAGCAGTGGATGAGTGTTCCCCTTTCCCCACAACCTCTCCAGCATTTGGTATCTTTTGTTTTCTTGATCCTAGCCTTATTGGAGTGAAATATCTTAAAGTGGTTTTAATTTGCATTTCTCTAATTATTAGTGATGTTGAACACTTTTTAAGGTGTTTCTCAGCCATCTTTACTTCCTCACTTGTGAAGTCTCTGTTCAGTTCTTTACTCCATCTTTTGAATGAGTATTTTCCTTCTTTGTTTTCTGGGAAGTTTATATATTCTGGATGTTAATGCTCTGTCAGATATATCACTGGTGAAGGTTTCCTCCCATTCTGTGGGTTTTCTTTTCACTTCTCTGATTGTTTCTTTTGCTGTACAGAAGCTTTTGAGTTTAATGAGGTCCCATTTGTCAGTTGTTGACCTTATTTTCTGCACAGCTGCTGTCTGATTTAGAAAGTCTTTTCTGGGCTGGAGGGGTGGCCTAGCGGTTAAGAGCGCTGACCACTCTTACAGAGGACCTGGGTTCAATCCCCAGCATCCACATGGCGGCTGAGAACCATCTGAAACCCAATTCCAGGAGAACTCCAGTTCCAGGGGAATCCGACACCCTCTTCTGACTTCTGCGGCATTGCACGACATTGGTGCACAGACCTATATGCAGACAGTAAGTACATTCATACACATACAGAAAATTTTTTTTAAGTAAAAATTTTTAATTAATTAAAAAAAATGAAAGTTTTCCTACACCTATGTCTTGTAGGTTGCTGCCAACTTTTTCTTCAGTCACCTTCAGAGTTTTGGGTTTCATGTTAAGGTCTTTGGTCCATTTGGAGTTGATTTTTGTACAGGGTGAGAGGTAGGGGTTTAATTTTATTCTTCTAAATGTGGTAATCCAGTTTTGCCAACACCATTTTCTGAAGATGCTGTCTTTCCTCCACTGAGTCTTCTTGGCCCCTTTGTCAAATATGAGGTGGCTGAAATTCTATGTGCTGAAGTTTGGATCTTCAGTTTTGTTCCATTGGTCTGCAGGTATATTTTTGTTCCAGTACAGGCTGTCTTTATGACTATAGCCCTATAATATAGTTTGAAGTCTGGTATAGTGATTCCCCCCTCTATTGTTCATTTTGCTCAGGGTTGCTTTGGCTATTTGGGGTCTTTTGTTTTTCCATATACATTTAAGGGTTTTTTTTTGTAAGTCTGTGAATAAACTCATGGGAATTTTAATTGGGATTGCACTGAATCTGTATATTATTTAAGTAGAATGGACATTTTTACTACATTAATAGTTCCCCCAATCCATGAGCATGGGAGGTCTTTCCATCTTCTAATGTCTTCTTTAATCTCCTTCTTCAGAGGTTTAAAATTTTTGTTGTAGAGATCTCTGGTATCTTTGGTTAGGTTTATTCCTAGGTATTTTTTTAGGCTATTGTGAGTGGGAAGGGTCTCCTCATATTCCTTTTCCAGTTGCTTTTTGTTGGTGTAAAGAAAGGCTACTGATTTTTCTAGGTTAATTTTGTATCCTGCCACTTTACCAAAACTCTTAATAAGAAGATTTTTTTTAAATTAAAGGCATATGGGATTCTTGCTACTAAATTCCCCTTATAAGATTTCAGAGTCTACCCCTGATTATACCAAAGCTGATGACTGGGTTGAAAAAATAATTATAACAATAATGATGATTAATAAGAAAGCAAAAGCAATGACATCTAATGTTTATATAGTACTTGTACCATGTGGATTATCTTTCCCAGTCTTGAAAAGTTTGGGAGTACAGGAAGGGTATAATGGCACTCTGCCACAGCATTATGAAGCTTGACAGAATATGGTATCAAGGGTATTCAGCCACAGGAATGTGATCTTGTGAGCAGGTCCTAAAGGCAGTAGAGTGGCCTGGTTTTTCTAAACACTACCTATGTATATGCATACTCATACACATGTGCATAAAGTCTAGTCAAATTGATTTTGTAATAACGTTGATTCTCAGAGTTGGGTTACTAAATGTATTTTTTTCTTCAATATCTTTTATTCAGACCATGGTTTTCTGAGAAGTTTCCAAAACTACAAATCCAAATGATGTATACATTCCCAGAAACTTCCCCTTTAGTAAAGAGAATGACAACATGCCAGCACAGGTGAATATGAAACATATTTTTCTATGAAACCCTCACTAGATCTGCATTTCATGCATCTGCTATGTGACTTATTTTATCATGTCCGTTTACTGATTTAACACTTTCGCTCTTGAAGTACCTTATTCAAATTCAGTAAAGGCAAACTGGAATGGGTGGAACTGTAAATTATGGTGTCCTTGAACATATCCCCTAGGTACACAGACTTGGGTGGTTTGGATTCCAGCTCTGCTAGTGACTGCATGTATGATCTTGGATGACTTAACAATCAGAATTCTTCTGTGCAAAGAAGAGAAAGAACTCACAGGTATTATGAGAGTCAAGTGAGCTATTATATATAAAAATACTCAGTGGGATAACATGGCTTATAAAAGAAGTGCACATAATTATTTGCCCCATTACCTCATTTTATTTAGCCCTCAACATTCTGCAAAGCATAGGCAGTCTAAATACCTAGACATCTTCAGAACTAGAGTCTCAGAACAACCTTTTCTGTCTCTAATAGACTATTGCAACTACATAAGCCAACATCCTCTCTGCATTGCCGTCAGCATTGTCAACACACACACACACACACACACACACACACACACACACACACACCACTTTTATTCTACTCTTTATATTTCTGCTGCCCACAAGGCAAAGCCTAAGCTCTTGGTTGAAGTGTGGGAACCTTCTTCACATAGTTTTAGACTACTGATTCATTTCTTGCTGATCCTGCATCCTTTCATACTCTGTGCTTTTGAACGCATATGTATAGCCAGTCTAGACTACCCTTCCTCTTCACCCAGTAAATAGCTGCTAGTTCTTTAAAGTTCCAAAATATTATCTAATACTAAGTGTCTTTAAAGTTCCAAAATACTATCTAATGCTAAGTGTCTCTGAACTTCCTATAGCCAAATTAATCACCCCTTTTATACCTTTATGGCTTCCATAGTTCTTCATAATTCTCTTAGCAGCAATATGTGTTCAATGAAATACAGACATGCCCAGTAATAATGCCATTTCTAGAGTGTGAGATTGAGCAAATGCTTAACCTCTATGAATCTTATGTCATTGTTTGGAAGATGGAGACAATATTAATACTACTGGGCACAGTAGTTTTAACCATGACATGAACTAATACAGAACTTACAGGACAGAGCTAGAACATAGTAACTGTGGTTGAGGTCCAGTAGTGCATCTACTATCATAGAATAATTCCCTTCCTTGTTTGTCTTTGTCAAACTGTCTAGTGTCTAGCACCAACCCCAGAACACAATAGGTATTTAGTTTATGTTTGTTAGAAGAAAAGAACACAGCTAACTTTCAAGTGTATTAACAAGGAGAAATGTTAAACTATATAATATTTTTGAAGAAGTCTCATTCATTGTACTATTACCCTTTTAACTAATAATCTTAGGTCTTTGGTTTTTACTAAGTATAAACACCAGCATTGCCCAATCTCTGCCCTTTAATAAGATACATTATACAAAAATGGGACTTCAAAGGCTTCTGTATACTTCTTGGCCAAAGAAACTATTATCAGTACAGTTCCCCTCAAAAAAAGGAAAGCAAATGATCTCTCATTTATGGGGAGATTAATGCAATCTGGCAAGATGAAGACCAAATAAGCCATTCTGTAGCACTTCCAGCCTCTCCAGTTTCTGTGCATAGTGTTAGTGTTTTTGGAGAATTTGGTTGTGCAGTTATTAGTTCTATTCTGAGTTAACTGGTAATAAAGTGAAAGTGCTGTCTTCTTATACTTGAAGTTCAGAACTCAGTTATCAAAAAACAAACACTGTTTTTCATTGTGATGACTTTTATCATCCCCTTCTTTCTTTCTAAAAGTAAGCATTAGCAATGAGTACTAAGATTCGGAGTTCCAATTCCAAAGCAGGTGCTGGCAAATAACTTAATCTGGCCAAATTTATATTTTAGCATCCTAATCACTGCTGATTATTTCTTAGATGCTCTGAAATCATTTAAACACTTGAATTTTCCTCAAGTTCCTAATTTACATGACAAAAATTCCTACATGAGTGGGGTGTGGTGGCACACATCTTTAATCCCAGCACTCACCAGGCAGAGGCAGGCAGATCTCTGTGAGTTCAAGCCCAGCCTAGTCTACACAGCAAGTTCCAAGCCAAATGGGGCTATAGAGAGACCCTATTTCAAAAGACAAAAAAAAAAAAAAAAATTCCCACATGAAGGCTGAAAGCTAAATGTGAGACACTATATGAACAATGTAGTTAAACTCTCTGATATAGTGTTTGGTATGCAGTAGATGCCCAATAAATGTTATTTCATGTCTCATCAGAATTGCATTTGTGACACTATTTTATCAGATTTGCATATATATGGGTCTATCCCGGTACAAGGTAAACTCAGCTAGAGCAGGGATTTTGACTTCTAATACCCAATACATTGCTTGACATATAATGTATGTATACATATTAATAGAAAGCAGAAAAGAGTCAGGAAGAAAAGAAAGGAGGAACAAAAGAAAGGAAGGCAAGAAGGAGGAAAGGATGGATTTGAGTACTAAGTAAACTTGAGTATTAGAGACAAAGATGTCTACATAATACAAGTTTATGTGTTTTGGATAAATATGAATTATTGTATTAATTCTAATGATAGAATTGTAATGATATAATTATAAAAATATATTTAAATAATCCTTCACAGTTTTGAGCAAAGAAAACTTGCTATGTCCTTTTAGTTTTAAGTCAACGAACAAGCATTACTGAATGAAAAGTGCTTGTCAAAAATGTAGCAAATGTGAGACAGGGCTGTGAATTTGATGGTATGTGTCATTTCCGTCTACAAAATGTGAGGAGTGTCAGGGTGTTTCAAGACTCTTACACCACACTTAGAAATTTTTGCAGTTTGCAATCTACTTATTCTGTGACCTTGTCAAGATGATTCATCACAGGCAAAATGAATATATTTTATGCCTTTTTAGTGACATGATTGACACATAGGACAAAATGATACAATCTGTACAGCATAAAGTTGCAATGCATACCAATCAGAGATGCTATGCTTTTGGGTTTCATAATTTGCTGTTTGAAAATATTACATTTGGAGACTGGAGAGATGGCCCCGTGGTTAAAAGCATTGGCTGCTTTTGCAGAGGCTTCCCCAAGGTTCAATTCCCAGCACCCACTTGGCAGCTAACAACCATCTGTAACTCTAGTTATAAGGGATCAAACGCCCTCTACTGACCACTACAGGCATTGCATGACATAGATGCACAACATACATGCAGGCAAAACACTCATACACATAAAAAATAAAATAATAAATAAAATATTTTTAAGAAGAAAATATTCCATTTGCTGTCAAGAAAAAAGCAAGAAGCTGGCACTAAGGGAGTTTGCAACCTTAAGGAGACTTCTGGTACCCTACTCTAATGCATGCCACAGACTCCATCACTGTAGACTTTTGGTTAAAGTTATTCTTTTTTCTGGTTAACAATTGATGCACACTGATTGTGTGTGAGTTTTCATTTAAAAATTTTCATCATGAAAAATATCAAAAGAAAAGAAGTGTCAAATTCTTCTCTACTATCTCCTTGCCCTTTTCCTTGAACCCTATCCATTTTCCACTGTAAGAATGCATCTTTCACCAGGTGTGGTGGCACACACCTTTAATCCCAGCACTTGGGAGGCAGAGGCAGGTGGATCTTTGTGAGTTCAAGCCCTGCCTGGTCTACAGAATGAGTTCCTGGACAGCTGGGGCTACCGGGAGGCCCCTGTCCGAAAAAGACAAAAAAAAAAAAAAAAAAAAAAAAAAAAGAACGCATCTTTCAGCCAGGTGTGATAGCACTCAGACAGGCAGATCTCCCTGAGTTCAAGGCCAGCCTGGTCTGCATAGTGAGTTCCATGTCACCCGGGGTTAAAGGGAGACCCTGTCTCAAAAAGACAAAAAACAAAACAAAACAACAACAACAACAAAAAAAAACGACAAAAAACCAAGAATGCATCTTTCTAAATCTTTACCCATATGTTAAATTTACAGATATATGTAGATATGCAAACTTATATGTAGAGTGTTACACACCTTCAGAAGCATGCTTACCTCCTCATCTACTGAACAGACTTAACTGTGCTCGGAAGCAACAGCTGAGTTGGTGGTTTGATCAGCACCTGATGCGCTACCAGAAGAAGCAGAGGATGATCATATATAAATCCTTATCTTTCCCATATTAAACAAGTTAGCAGGAGCTCGCATTTTTCCTGATTTTCACCCAACTCCCGGGCAGGTTCTGTGGTGTTTGACTCTGTCGTCTAGTCACCTCTTCCTTGGTCAGGACCTTGGAACCCCACCTGCTGGCCTGGATACACTTATATTTATTAATATGAATGACCTCCAACTATGTGCATTATTAATCAGCATGCTTTTTTTTGTTTTTTTGGTCTTTTTGAGACAGGGTCTCCCTGTAGGCCCAGCTGTCCTGAAACTCACTCTGTAGACCAGGCTGGCCTTGAACTCACAAAGATCTACCTGCCTCTGCCTCCCAAGTGCTAGGATTAAAGGCATGCGCCACCACACCTGGCTATCAGCATGCTTTTTGCACTTAGTATGTCTTAGAAATCTTCCCATGTTAGTATACATAGGAAGAACAAATAGTCTGCTAATTACATAGTATTCCATGAATGTTCTAATGTGACTTTATCATCCTCTGTCAATAAGAATATGCTCATTTTATGTTTTTCACTAATATAAACAGTGATGATGTGCATTCTTATGTTTTCATCTTTCCACAAGATAGGGTTCTAGAAGTGAAATTGTTGCATTAAAGCAGATAAACATGTTGAGTGGCACATAGAACAATTTATTTCAATACTAATTATAGTGCTTTGCTTTGTTACTTTTCTCTCTTCTTCATATGGTGTAATTTTGTCATTATAAAAAATGTAGTTGTTTTTTTTTTTTGGTCTTTTCAAGACAGGGTCTCCCTGTAGCCCCAGCTGTCCTGGAACTCACTCTGTAGACCAGGCTGGCCTTGAACTCAATTGGAATGGAAAAATTCTACCACTTTTGTTAATTCAATAAAAAAGATTAAAGATGTCTTCATGTTTGGGTTTTCCCCATAAGGAGATCTGCTTTAAAGTTGGTTCAGTTTAAGTTCTATGTGTATTCATCTTGTACCACATTCAAGCAGAGTTTAAGTAGTTAAATGAAGTATTTACTTAAAAAATATTTCATAGCATGGATTTGAAGGGACAGACAAAAATTAAATGAAGTACCTCTCAACAGATAGACGATTGCAACCCAGTTTTAGTGAAACCCCACCAAAAAACTGCTGCTAAATTTAATATGCACTTTCTGATTTGGGGGGCAGGGATAACTGTTTCCATTATTTCCTCTGTGTTAGAGAGAGAGACAGCCAAGAGCTATGCATTTTTAAGTGTTGAAAATGAGAAATTTAGTATGCAACTATGGTGATCATGTTTTGAATTTAAAAGGTCATGGAGATTTCTGAGAATGGGAGAGATATCCCAAACTCTCAACTATGAAGCTACAAATCATGCTCAAAGGGATGGAGGAACGAAGCGGTGCAGTTTTGGAAACCTCTTGGATAATGGCTTAAATTCTGGGCCACATGGTGATGCCCCTTGGCCTCTTCCTGTACTGTTTCCCAGCCTTCCCTCACCTGTACTGTCTGTTATGGTCACAAATGAGAACTGACCTTCTTTTTTTTAATTTTTTTTCTATTTATTTTATTTATTTTTCTATGTGTATGAATGTACTGTCTGCATGCAGGTCTGTGCACCCGTGTCGTGCAATGCTGCGGAGGTCAGAAGAGGGTGTCAGATTCCCCTGGAACTGGAGTTCTCCTGGAATTGGAGTTACAGACGGTTCTCAGCCGCCATGTGGGTGCTGGGGATCGAACCCGGGTCCTCTGCAAGAGCAGTCGGCGCTCTTAACCGCTAGGCTATCTCTCCAGCCCCGAGAACTGACCTTCTTTACAACATCTGTTGTTAAGCTTCAAAATTCAGAAAAGTTTACAAGGATCCTTAGAGACTATGGACTCTTCTCTGGTCTGAAGCAATAAAACTATGAGTCGCTGTCTAGAGTAATCACAGGTTTGTCTGTCTTTCTAAAAGCTTCTCCATGAAGTTTTGTTCTTTTACCTTGAAAAAAACTTTAAAGAAAACCATGGATAATGAAAACAGAATGAAATGAAAGTAAACCAAAACTGCAAGCTCCCCTCGCTTAATAGCCTCGGACAGGTGGGCATTCCTTGGCCCCTACCCAAGCCTTTCACGTCAGCGCTTCTCCCACCTCAGCACCTCCTCTCCCCATCCATAGTAGTCTTCTGCTGCCTCACTGTGATTTGCCATTGCTCTCAGGTTCGTTGCTCTCGTATTCGTTGCTCAGATTAAGCATTGGGGTACATGGCTGTGTCTTTATCTTCATATCTCCAAGTTGGTTAAGTGAATGGGTCAATGAACAGCCAACTCAGCAGTCTTTCTTAGAACTTGTAAGCATATATTCATCTCAAGAAAGAAAGGTGGTTTAGAAGTTTCTCCCTATTTTGTGTCTACATTAAAACTGTAGTCATTTTACTTACATGTTCTAAGATGATTATTTAAATGTTCCACAAAGGCCCATTACTAAAGGCTTGGTTGCCAGCTTGTTGTCAAGGCTGCCAGCTTGAAAGCTGGAAGAATTTTTTGGAGCCTAGAGGAAGGAAATTAGATTTTTGGAGGCATGCCCTTGAACAAGATATTGTGACTCCAACTGTGATCTTCTCTTTCTCTTTTCATGTCCCTGGCCACTATGAGAACAGACCTCCTGTGCCATGGTGGTCTGCCGTGGTGTCATCATAAGCCCCAGTGACCATAGACTGAAACCTCTGAAACAGTGAGCAGAAATGAAACTGTCTTCCTTAAACTTGATTGTCTCAGCTGTTTTGTTACAGCAGTTAAGAGCTGACTGACACAGTGAAAATCATTCTGTCAGAAAATGACTGTGGCATGGTTCAGTAATTAATGGTCACATCCTGGACTCCCGCCACCAGTTGTCCATCTCATGGCTGATAAATCACTCAGGTGATAGGAGCAATTTCAAAGGTTTGTTGCAAAGTTCTCTGATCAACTGGTCTGGGAGAGACTGGTAAGAATATGCTAAAAAAGTAAAACCTTCCCAAAATTTGTGTATAATTATGTTTAGGTTTGATTGCCCTTTTTATTTGTTAGAATGAACATAATAATAATAATAAGACCTGTATTAGAACTAAATATGCTATGAAAACTAGTAAACAGTGCTCTTTGGAAAATAGTTAAGTGTGTGCAGTTTTGTAAATGTGATTAAACTGAAACAAGATTAGCAAAACTTTTAAGGTTCAAGATTAGCATAGAAATTAATTTCCGAACAAGCAGGTTGTCTTGTTTCATTTAGTTGTTTTCTCTGTGATTATGTAAAGCTGACATTAATTTCTGAACTTTTTTCTTTTAGCTTTGAAAACTAGTATTGCTCCTCAGCCTCTTGTTTGTGTCTGTGCCTAGAGTCCCATTTGGTCTCTGCTTCATCATGCCGTGTTAATCAAGGGCCTATTTATACCCTTTGAATTCCTGACTAGTTACTTCTGACCCTAATTATCTCATGCGGCACTTTGCAGTTTATATCTGAACCATTTCCTACTCAGTATATTTTTAGGAAGAGCCTCCTCTGCTGACTCCGCAGAGCAATCCTGGGAACACTTGAAGAGAACTGCTCAGCATCCTTGAACCTGCAAAGTTGCTCTGCTGGTTTGAAAGCAGATCAATCTACCCGGCAGAGTGGGAAGGGGCTGACCCCTCACAAGAGTGGACAGGGAGGTTCCATCCTCCTACTGCATTCAGGGATGATACAGATGAAAAGAAGAAAAGGCAGCAGCAGCACGGGTCTCCATACCATGCTCCTGGAGGTGTGGAAGCTTTCTAGGTACCTCATGTTTTAGGGTCTATTTTCCTTCTTCCCTTGTCCGTTAACCCCTGGACCTTTCTCATACTAATTTCATCTGGACATAACTCCCTAGCTGCTTCCGTGATCGGGGGGGGGGGTGCTCTGAGTATATAATAATGCCCTAGTGTATAGCCCAGGCTGGCCTGTAATCCTCCTGCCTGAGTCTTCCAAGCACCTGGATCAGAGTCATGTGGTACCATACCCAGCTTGCTATGTGATTTTATATATATATATATATATATATATAGATATATATTATGTTTGTTTTTTTTTTTTTGGTCTTTTCGAGACAGGGTCTCTCCCTGTAGCCCCAGCTGTCCTGGAACTCACTCTGTAGATTATATTTTTTTTAATGTGTGTGAATGTACTGTCTGCATGTAGGTAGGTGCACCCGTGTCGTGCAATGCTGTGGAAGTCAGAAGAGGGTGTCGGATTCCCCGGGAACTGGAGTCAAAGATGGTTATTAGCCACCATGTGGGTGCTGGGAATCGAACCCGGATCCTCTGCAAGATCAATTGGTGCTCTTAACCTCTGAGCCATCTCTCCAGCCCCTGCTATGTGATTTTTTTCATTCATACTATACCATTTAAATCTACTGGTTCATCCTGGCCATCATTCTGTTGCTACAAGTTTAAAGATATGCCCCCCCAACCAGGTACTCAATGGATCTTAAAAGCATTGACTCTCTGATTTCCTAGAGAAGAAATATTCACTTATTTATTTATTTATTTTGTCAGATGTGTTTTTTATTTTTATTTTTCAAAGTAAATTTTTATTTGAAGCTTTGTGCATTTCATACAAAATTTCAGATCAAATCTAGACCCATACCTTCCTCCTTGTCCCCTACCCCACCAGAGCTCATGCATTCTGCCAAACATGTTTTTCATCTTTTTTTCAGTCTCTCTCAAAATTCTTGATTCAGAAGTTTACTGTTTTGAGCAGTTCACCGTTTCAGTCAGTTCTTTGACCCAGTATTGTTGTTGATGTTGTTCCTTCCAATATGCATCACTCCAAAACATGTTTTTTAAATCAGCTGACTAGATTATATATTTCTACTCTTATATTTATAATATTTGTTATGTTATTCTGTTATATCATTTCTATATTGAACAAATGTCCATTCCTTGGATAAGTCCCAGCTGGATACAGGGTATAAGGCTTTTTTAAAATTTTTTATTTCGTTTATTTTTTTTTCAAGTATCACAATGTTTATTGATAGATATAAGTATATAAGTATATAAAATCAGAGCATGAACATGATCTGATAGATTAAGTAGACTTAATTTCAATACAATAATAAGGGAATAATTCAAATTCTCACCATTTGTTTCACACCCACAAAAACCACTTCAAGGGCATTAATGATCTCTCAAATATGATCAGTTTTGTGCAAGTAAACCATGCTTCTTTGTAAAAAGGCTTGTGCGCTGGGCATGGTGGTGTACACCTTTAATCCTAGCACTCAGGAGGCAGAGGCAGATGGATCTTTGTTAGTTCAAGGCCAGCCTGGTCTACAGAGTGAGTTCCAGGACAACTGGGGCTACAGGGAGACCCTGTCTCGAAAAGACAAAAAAAAAAAAAAAAAAAAAAGGCTGTGCACTTGCCCAGGCTCAAGGATATTGAAATCCAGCACATAAAGCCCATTACTAGAGGTAGAAATACAGGCAATATACTATTACAGCAACAGCCATCAATTACAGTTAAGGATTTTCTATAACAACCAAATGGATAATCTAATATTGCAACAACTCAAGTATTACTGAGCAAAGTGCATTTTTACAGTATTCAGTGTGGCTATTCAGTTTTCTAACTTTAAACAGCCTATGATAACTGGCAGCAAAGAAGGTCCTTGCAACAGACTGCCTCTGCTTGAGAATTTATGATGTAATTATTGCATGCTGCTAATATACTATCTAAACATTAAAGATACTCCTAAAATATTTGATGGTAGGCTATGATTAAGACACTACAAAAAAACCTTATGCAGAAGGAAACCCTTACCGACGTGCTTCTGCTTTAAATATTGTGCCCCCAAATGAAGTCCAGTAAACATGCATCCTGTCTTGATCCCCCTGCATTGGCCTCCATGAAACTGTCGAGGTAATCCAACAATGGCAGTCCATATTCTGAGGAGGCCGAATTCCCATTAACTGCTTAGTTCACAATCTGGGTATCTCAGCAGTCCTCAGTCCGCATTGGAAGGCTAAAAAGTGAAAAAGCTGTATCTCATGTCTTTGAGGAGTGCCAAAAGCAGTGGCATCCACAGAGCATATGCACCTGCCTGTGAGAATTGAAGACAGGCCAAACAACGGTGCTTTCTGGTTTTTTTCTTTTTGTCTTTTTACTAAGATCTCAAGTTTTGTGTCTGCATTACAGTTTCTCTGGTCTTACTGATTATTTATTTCTGGTTGTACTTTCCTTCTGGATGCTTAAGGCCATATGGATAGCCCAGATTAACCAAGGTTTTGTTTTGTTGAGGTCAGTTGAGGATCTGGTCCTCAGGGGTCTCTCAGGGTTTTTTTGGGGGGGCAGGGTGGGAGCCCCTTGCTTCTTTCAGCTCCTCATCCACCAGTTCCATCCACATGAGGACAAAATCAGGTCTTGCTAGGTCTGCTCATCCTTACTTATTATTTTTATCTATTTTATGTGTGTAAGTGTATTGTCTGCATGTATGTAAATTCAGGCAAAGGTCAGAAGAGGATGTCACATTCCCTGGAACTGGAGTTACAGGTGGTTGGTAGCTGACATGTGGGTGCTGGGAATTGAACCTCAGTCCCTGCAAGAGCAGTTAGTGCTCTTAACCACTGAGCCACCTCTCCAGCCCCGAAATCTTTACATTTATAAATACTCGGTATTTGTGTGTGTGTGTCTTTTTGAAACAAGGTCTCCTTATAGCCCCAGCTGGCCTGGAACACACTCTGTAGACCAAGATGGCCTTGAACTCACAGAAATCTGTCTGCCTCTGCCTCCCAAGTGCTAGGATTTAAGGCGTGCCCCACCACACCCAGCTTAAATATGGTTCTTAGCCACCATGTGGGTGCCCGGGTCCTCTGCAAGAGTAGTTGGAGCTCTTAACTGTTGAGCCATCTCTCCAGCCCAATACTCAGTTTTTTTAAACAATATTAGCATTCTATAATTAAGGTTTACAATGATGATACAGGTATAAAAAATTATTCATGTGGCTATCTTAACTATCCAGTGAGAGTTCAGAATGATCAAGAAAGAAAGAGATATATGCATGGTATTTTGATATATAGTATATTTGTGTATAAAGTCATATTAATTTTGAACTTTATATGCAAAGTATGGCCAGAAAAGTAAAATAAATGCTAATGATAACTCTAGAATCATATTCCTTAAAAAAATGTCAGGAGGTCTATAAATTCTAAAATTAACTGCAACAACATATTTTTAATTAACAATAATTTGTTGAAAATTTGTTAAAAGCAGCACTTACTAGAATTTTGCTGGCTCATTTACTCAGAAATTTGTTGCAGATTCATTTTTTTAATTTTATTTATTTATATTTTTTATGTGTATGAATGTACTGTCTGCATGTATGTCTGTGCACCCGTGTCGTGCAATGTCGCCGAGGTCAGAAGAGGGTGTTGGTTTCCCCTGGAACTGGAGTTATCCTGGAATTGGAGTTACAGATGGTTCTCAGCCTCCATGTGGGTACTGGGGATCGAACCCGGGTCCTCTGCAAGAGCAGTCGGCACTCTTAACCGCTAGGCCATCCCTCCAGCCTGCGGATTCTTTTTATACAAGCAATATTAATATTAAGTCAATATTTTAGGGTATTATTCAACACTTAAAAAGCCTATGCCAGCCAGGCATGGTGGTGCATGCCGTTAGTCCCAGCACTGGGGAGGCAGAGGCAGGCGGATCTCTGTGAGTTCAAGGCCAGCCTGGTCTGCATAGTGAGTTCCAGGACAGCTGGGGCTAATGGGAGATCCTGTCTCAAAAAGGCTCCCCCTAAATTACATTACAATCTTAAACATTTATAATTAAGTAATATAAACTAGACAGAAATCTGAGTATCAATAGCCATCAGCAATTGAGGGAGTGATTATTTTGGAGAGGAAAATCATGTACAATTGTTATTTCAACAATTTTCTATGAAGAGAACATGAGCATTGTTTTTAACATGCTTTGTAGAAATTGTTTTCTGGGGCTGGAGAGATGGCCTAGCGGTTAAGAGCGCCGACTGCTCTTACAGAGGACCCAGGTTTGATTCCCAGCATCCACATGACGGCTAAGAACCATCTTTGACTCCAGTTCCAGGGGAATCCAACACCCTCTTCTGACCTCCACGACATTGCACAACATGGGTGCACCAACTTCCATGCAGACAGTACACTCATACACATAAAAATAATAATAATAAATAAATAAATAAAAATTTACAAAAAAAAAAAGAAATTGTTTTCTAATGAGAGTTGTTCCAACTTAGCATACAATCTTTGGTATAGTATTTCAGCCCAGGCAGGTTAAGACACTGGTTAAGTTGAATATAAAGCATTAATAGTAGAAATGCTAGGTGGCTGGGGACATGTCTCAGCTGGTAGAGTGCTTACTATGCAGGCATGAGGACCCGAATTTGATTCCAGCCCCCATGTAAAATCCAGGCTTGGTGGTGCATTATCAGCAATCCAGTGCTTGGGAAGCAGAGACAAGAGGGACCCTGGGCCTAGGGCCAGCCTGTCTTCTTGAATCCATGAGCTCCAAATTCAGTGAGAGACCCTGTCTCAAAAATAAGATGAGGAGTGATTGAGGACATCTGATCTAGACACATGCACGTGCACTTCCGGCTCCACATACAAAGACTAGACGAACTGGATATTTAATGGATTCTCTAGACACAAATGAAGGTAACTTTTTGTTGTTTCCGGTTTGTTTTGAGGCAAAGTCTCACTATGTAACCTAATCTGGCCTCAAGTAGATAAATTTTTGATAAGGGAAACTTCTCTAGTATGAAATGTATATTAATATTCCCAGGTATTGGCATTTAAATCCACATATGACATTTAAATCCAGCTGTGTGTGGTTGCTAAATAAAGGACTTTTAAATAGAGGAGTTACTGCAGACTCGGATTGATCATTCCTGGTTATTTCCAACATGTGGTTCAGAGCCCTTTGAGGACTGCCTTTGAGAAGAACACTCTTGAACATATGCATTTCAAGCTCTGTCTGGGCTCTTAGCATGTCCTAAAGTAGTATATTTAATATGTATTTTTTTAAAAGTTACATTTATTTATTTATTTATTGTCCCAGTTGGCCTGGAACTTGCTCTGTAGACAAGGCTGGCCTTGATCTTACAGAGATCCACGTGCCTCTGCCTTCTGAGTGCTGGGATTAAAGGCGTGTGCCACCATGCCTGGCCAATATTCACTTTTTAATTAAAGTTTTATGAGACAGGATCTCACTATATAGCCCAGCATGACCTGAAACTTATTTTGTAGCACAGGCTGATCTTGAACTATCCATCTGCCTTCCCAATGCATCACTATTTTGGGTACCCACTTATCTTTTAATGATAAGGAATTCATGTTTTTTTTTTTTTGTTGTTGTTGTTTGTATTTGTCAAAATTTAAAAAGTTATGTGGAAATCATTGAAATATTTTAAAGTAAATATGAAAATTTAGGGCACTATGGTGAAATATCCCTTCTATTGTTTACAAAAGTTTGAATAATTCAAATATCACACATATTAGAAAGGGATGATTTCACTTCACATTCATTATTTATTATTGTGATTAGTTATGGGAACAGAAGCTGGTAGTACTGATTCAAAAATGAGTCTGAGACTAGGACTCAGACAATTCACCCACTGAAACAATGCATATCCCGCTGGTGTTGACAGTAAACTGGTGTCTGTCACTGGAGCATTGGCTGCTATGCAGGTTTACTAAGCAAAAGGCAATCTCTTGTGTTAGAGGCACATTAAGATCCATGGACCATTTGCTTTTAATAGGCATTTTTCACTTGACAAGGGAAGTGTGTTAGGAACTTACATTTGGGCTTTTATCTTGATTTAATCAGCAAGACCTCTCTCTCTCTCTCTCTCTCTCTCTCTCTCTCTCTCTCTCTCTCTCTCAGTGTAGTTAACATAAAATGGAGTCCCATGCAGTGCTCTGATACATGTACAGACTATATAATCTTCTAATCCAGGTCATTTATCTCCTCAAATATTTATTATTCCCTTGTGGAGAAAATATTTGAAATATATTCTTTTAGCTTTTAAAAATATCTAGGGGCTGGAGAGATAGCTCAGCAGTTAAGAGCACTGACTGCTCTTGCAGAGGACCTGGATTCGATTCCCAGCACCCACATGGTGGCTAAGAACTGTCTTTAAGCCAGGAGTGGTGGTGCACACCTTTAATCCTAGCACTCGGGAGGCAGAGGCAGGAAGATCTCTGTGGGTTCAAGGCCAACCTGGTCTACATAGCAAGCTCCAGGCCAGCTGGGACTAAAGGGAGATGGACACGGGTCCACAGACCTACATGCAGACAGTACATTCATACACATACAAAAATTTTTAAAAAGACCAAAAAATCTAGTATATTGTCATATCTACCATCCCCCTAGTATGCAATAGAATGCAGAATTCATTTCTCCCATCTGAATATACCTTAGTATTTGCTGGCTGGCCCTTCCTTATCATTCTCTCCTCTCTATGCTCCCAAGCCTCTGCTAACCACTATTCTCCTCCCCGTTTCTATGAGATCAACTCCTTTAGATCCCAGGAATGACTGAGATCACTCAGTATTTGTCTTTCTAGGGCTAATTTCATTTCACATAATGATCTCTAGTTCTATCCATGTTATAAAAATGAAAGGGGGGCTGGAGAGATGGCTCAGTGGTTGAGAGCGCAGACTGCTCTTGCAGAGGACCCAGGTTCGATTCCCAGCATCCACATGGTGGCTAAGAACCATCTTTAACTCCAGTTCCAGAGGAATCTGATGCCCTCTTCTGACCTCTGCAGCATTGCACGACATGGGTGCACCTACCTACATACAGACAGGACACTCATATACATAAAAAATAATAAATTAAAAAAAATAAAAATGAAAGGAAGCCAGGCTTGGTGGCACACCTCTTTAATCCCGGCACTGGGGGCGCAGAGGCAAGTGGATATCTATGAGTTCAAGGCCAGTCTGGTTTACATAGTGAGTTCCAGGACACCTGGGACTCCAGGGATACTCTGTCTCAAAAATAAATAAATAAATAAATAAATAAATAAATAAGAAATGAATTTGGGGCTGGAGAGACGGCTCAGCAGTTAATAGCCCTGGCTGCTCTGGCAGAGGAATTGGGTTTGGTTCCCAGCACCTACATGGCAGCTAATGGCCATCCATAACTCCAGTTCCAGGGGATATGATGCCTTCTTCTGGCTGTGGGCACTTGCACATACATACATACATACATACATACATACATACATACATACATGGATGCAAGCAAACCACTCACTCAGATAAATAAATTTTAAAAATTATTTAATGAAATGAATTTCCTTCTACTAATGGCTACATATCCAAACCACATCTGCTTTATATTTTGCCCTGCAATTGATACTCAGGTTCTTTCCATTTCTTGGCTTTTGTGAATACTGTTGCAATAAATATGAAAACGAGAATGTCTCTTCAATAGGCTCATTTCATTTCTTTGGGATTTACACCCAGTAGTGGAGACTGCCATATTCTATGGTAGTTCTTGTATTTTTTTTTTTGAGAAATGTTTATATTGTCTTTCATATGGGTGTACTAAATTGCATTCCCACTAACAGTGTGTAAGGGGCTCTTCTTCTTTACAAACTTACCAATACTTGAGACCTTTGTCTTTTTTTAAATTTTGTTTTTGTATGTGTATGAATGTACTATCTGCATGTAGGTTTGTGCACCCGTGTTGTGCAATGCCGCGGAGGTCAGAAGAGGGTCTCAGATTCCCCTGGAACTAGAGTTCTCCTGGAATTGGAGTTACAGACGGTTCTTAGACGCCATGTGGGTACTGGGGATCGAACCCGGGTCCTCTGCAAGAGCAGTCAGTGCTCTTAATCGCTAGGCTATCTCTCCAGCCCAAGACCTTTGTCTTTTAGAAAGTAGTCTTGGGAGCTGGAGAGATGGCTTCATGGTTAAGAGTACTGGCTGCTCTTCCAGAGGACCAGGTTCAATTCCCAGCACTAACAATCATCTGTTGCTCCAGTTCCAGGGGAACTAATATCCTCTTCTGGCCTCTGTGAGCACTGCACAACATGGATACACTTATAAAACATTCGGGCAAATCACTCATACATATAAAATAAAAATTAAAAATAAGGTAGTCATTCTAATAATTGTGGTTTTGATTTGCTTTGTCCTAAAGGTCACAAGTAACCAAAGTCATTTTGATCAAAAAGAACAAAGCAGGAGGTCAGGTACTACCAAAGCCCAAATATACTACAAAGCTATAGTAATCAGAACAACATGGTATTAGCATTAAAAAAGACAAGGAAATAGAACAGAGAGCCTAGAAGAAAACCTACAATCAACCAGCTGACCTACAGCAAAGATGCTGCAACCACACTTTGGAGATAGGATAATAAATAGTGCTGGGAAAAACAGTATCCACATGAATTTTCACTTAAAGACATCTGGGTACAAATGATTGACTAGATAGGTCTTACCATGTATAGTGGAATAGATGAGGTCTGGTGGAGAGTTGGAGGGGCATGGATGAGGGAGGGGTTCTAAACTTGATTGAGAACTGTGCTATGAAATTATAAAATCTTAATAAAAAAACAAAACCAAAAACAAAAACCAGATACCCACAATCAGAAGAATAAAGCTAGATACTTATCTCTGGACATATTTAAAAACAAAACCCTAAAAATGGAATAAAGATTTAACTCTAAGATCTGAAACTCATATGAAACTCATATTAAAGCTTCTGCATAGCAAATAAAATCATCAAATGAGAGGAAATTCTGGCAAACTACATCTGAACAGGGAGTTAACATCCAGAATGTTTAAGAAACTCAAACAGGGGCTGGAGAGATGGCTCAGCAGTTAAGAGCGCCAACTGCTCTTGCACAGAACCCAGGTTCGATTCCCAGCACCCACATGACGGCTAAGAACCGTCTTTAACTCCAGTTCCAGGGGAATCCGACGCCCTCTTCTGACCTCCGCGGCATTGCACAACACGGGTGCACCAACCTACATGCAGACAGTACACTCATACACATAAAATATAATAAATAAATAAATTAATTAATTAAAAAAAGAAACTCAAACAGTTGAAGAGCTGATAATAATCTGCTCTGAAAAATGAGCAAGTGACCTAAGTAGATAATTTTCAAAAGAAGACATCCGTGTACCAAAAGGTGTGTGAAAAAAAGGTGCAATATTATTAAGTCCCTGGTTTTTAAACACCACAAAACCCAGTGGGATTTTAACATTCGGTAGTCAGGACCCCCTTCCCTTCTTTAAACGTCATAGCGGTGTAAGGTTGTTTCCTTATGTTTGCGCCCCAGTGCACCCTTCATAGGCTTAAATATCACCTTCTTCTTCTTAAGCAAAAGCCTCCAAGTTACCTTAGTGATGACAGAGTGTATTTCCCATAAATTAGCACACGCACAGTATTTGTATTAAATTGTACTCAGTGAAGAGACAGCAGCACATCCACTCTGCCATTGCTGCATAAAGCTAGGAGGGTGTGAAGAATCTGAGCAGTGTGAAGCTTTCCCTCCGAAGCCTGGAGGAGGGAGTCAAGGCAGAACTCTCATTACCATTCAGCAAACCAACTGGACGTCCACCCAGATGTTTGAGTTTTCTCTGTGGGACTGAGGTTCACCTTGATGTCTGTACCATATCTCCACTAATTCTCAAGAGTTTTACCAGCGTACATACAGACATGTGGAGAGTTGCCATTATCAAGAAACAAGATGTCTACAGAGAGTGTGTTATTTTAGAAAGTAGTCAAGGTCTTCCTTAAGGCCTCATCTCTTTGGTAGAATGTTTCTCTCTTTTCCTCTTTGCAATTGTTTTTGTTATGTTGGGGCCCATGCTCAGGAGGTGGTGGCAAGAAGACTGGGGTTTAAGGTTATCCTAAACTACATGGCAACTTGAAACACACCTGGCCTATATGAGATCCTGTCTCAAAAAATAAAAGCAACAATAGCAAAAGTATTGGGGTTCCAAACCAACTTTTGCATTAAAGGAAAATCAAGACCTTTCAGCTAAAAAAAAATTGGACATGAAAAAAAATTTTTTTTTTTTGGTATTTTGAGACAGGATCTCCCTTTAGTCCCACCTGGCCTGGAGCTTGCTATGTAGACCAGGCTGGTCTTTAACTCCACCTGCTTCTGCCTCCTGAGTGCTGGGATCAAAGGCATGTTCCACCACCCTTAAAAAAATAATTTAAAAAATGCTGCTAAGGAATTATGAATCTTATTTGTATTAGACCATCCAGTACATATATAAATGTAATTTTTGAATTCTGGGATTTTGTGAATTCATTTAAGAGTTGATGTTTTAAGTGCTTAACTATATTATGATTTTTATTTTCCTTACTACTATAATTGCTGATTCTGTAGCTACTACTGTTAACATTACCAGGAGGACTTGCTATGTAAAAGAATTCTGTGTTTTGCTTATTTAAAACTCCTCCCTTCATCACTTTACTTGGTATGTCCTGCTAAAAGTTTAGTTACATGGAAGAAATTGAAACAGTGTATGAAAGAGAGATGGCTTTGATGAAATGGAATTTGTGGAATGCCCTTATTCTGGATGAGTTGCAGGCTTCCAAATTCCACTGAAACCCAAATAAAAACAGTTATACGCCAGTTAAAACAAGATTTTACTCAGTCTCGGGATGGCCCCTGCTTCACTTGGTGGCATGGCCCTAACCTGAAGACTGCCAAAAACCCAAACCACGAGACTACGCATATGACAACAGGAGAGAAAAACAACAGGGTTCAGTCAAAGTGCCTCCGCCATTCAGAATGTGCACTTTGCAAGCACACTAATCACTGAAGCTATTTGAGTAAGTTAGTTGGTAAGTTTGATAAGGGCAAAATTATTATCCTTCACATTTTTCATTCTCCAAGACTTTCTTATTGTTCTTGCCATATTTCAAATGAGAAATTGTAAGTGAGGGTGATGGAAACTGAACGACTTATTTGTTCTTCACTAGAAGACATAATCTATAGGCTACTCTTAACAAACCAGACCTCGGACTCCCCCCCCCCAATAAAAAAAGAAAAAACTGTTTGCAAGGCAGGAATCACGTCTTTTATTTTTCTATATCTGGTTGAATCACAGACTTGTGGTATGACTAGACAGTTGTTCATTTCAAAGTAGTGCTTTGAAGAAAAAGTTTACTTGAGAATTGAAATTTATGTTGACTATATTTTCCCAATCGGTGTATGTTTAAAGGATGTTTTAAATGGAAACACCTAGTTAGTATGTGTAGCAGTATAAAATACTGCCTTTAAAAAATTCTAAGGAAGTTTAAAGATACATGAAATGACATATGGTTAATATGTAAGATACATAAAATAAGTGTATATTTTGGGGCCAAGAGATGGCCACTGTTAGTATTTTGATACAGTTTCTTCCAAGTTAGTTAATTGTTCATACTTTTTACACTTATACAAATTTGAGATCATAACTGAATTTTCAGAATATATAAACCCTAAGTAGAATGTTATTTTAGTAATCCAAAGTAAACTAGAAAATTTTACCCTATAACCAGTTGATGTAATACATTTCACTTTTTTATTTTTTGTATTTTTATTGAATTTTTGTGATTTTCATACAATATAATTTGATGTCATTCAGATCCCCACCCCTGTCCCCATCTCCCCCCACTACTGTCCCATTCCAGTTTAATGAACTCATATTACATATATCCATATAAATAGATATATATATATGTATAATTGTATTTTACTTTTAAACAATAAGAATTCCCAACAAGCTGGGCCTATGAGGTAGGTCTGAAATCCCAACACTCAGGGAGCTGAGGCAGGACTATCCTATGTTCCAGGCCAACCTTAGCTATAGAGAGATACTCTGTCTCAAAACAAACAACAAAAACAAAATTTTAAGTCCCAGAGTTCTTCAACAAAATTAAACTAAAAAAAACCCAGAACACCAGAAACAAATAAGATTTGGGTCAATTCAGTAGAACTAACACGGAGCCAAAGAGACTTCTTGATCCCTATGTAATTCTAAGTATTCTTTATGTCTGAGGGAACTTGAAAATCAACTATTCTGAGGCAAGTCTTCCTAAACCTTTTCCATTCAAGATCCCCATTTGCCACAGAAATTTTTGTTCAACCTGGAGTATATAGGCATACAAAATAGGTACACAAATCAAACATTTACTAATAACAAATAAATTTATTTTAAAATAATCCTTTGGTATGCATATAACTTTTTATACACATACAGAAATAAATAAAAAAAATTAAAAAAAATTATTAAAGATAAAATCAAATCTGTATACTGATGAGATGGGTGTGTCTGCTTAATTAAGTCTTGACTGAAAGTTTGATACTTCAGGATTCAGACAGAGCATCTTCAATCCTTTTCAAGGTTGATCTGCATTTGCTTTTGTAATAGAAAACACTGAGAATTCTGCTTCACAGGAATGCATACTATAAAATGGTAGGAGCATGTTTAGGATCATTTCAGAAATTGTTAAAAATTCTTCCTGGGCTGGAGAGATGGCCTAGCGGTTAAGAGCGCCGACCGCTCTTACAGAGGACCCGGGTTCGATCCCCAGCACCCACATGGCGGCCGAGAGCCGTCTGAAACTCCAATTCCAGGAGAACTCCAGTTCCAGGGGAATCCGAGACCCTCTTCTGACCTCCGCGGCATTGCACGACACGGGTGCACAAACCGTGCATGCAGACAGTCACAGGGAGAAACAGACCGATAAGAAGAAAAAAAAATAAAAAAAAAAAACAAAAAAAAAAAAACAAAAAAAAAAAAAAAAACAAATATTCAAAAAAAAAAAAAAAAAAAAAAAAAAAAAAAAAAAAAAAAAAAAAAAAAAAAAACGTGGCCTGGGCCTTTAAAAAAAAAAAAAAAAAAAAAAAAATTCTTCCTAATCCCAAGACAAAATTATTTAATGATATTTTTATGAAACTCAAGCCAGCAAATCAAACAGTAATTTTAAAAATTAAACATAACAAAATATAATACAAAGATATGCCAATGTAATGCTTACCTGCTAAGAAATGATGGTTGAAAAACATTAAAAACTTTTGTTTTCTTTTTTTTTATTATTATTATTTATCTTTGTATGTGTATGAATGTACTGTCTGCATGCAGGTCTGTGCACCCGTGTCGTGCAATGCCGCGGAGGTCAGAAGAGGGTCTTGGATTCCCCTGGAACTGGAGTTCTGGAATTGGAGTTACAGACGGTTCTTAGCCACCATGTGGGTGCTGGGGATCGAACCGGGTCCTCTGCAAGAGCGTCAGTGCTCTTAACCGCTAGGCCATCTCTCCAGTCCCAAACTTTTGTTTTCTATAATGAAATCATTATGTTTCTACAAAAGCAGAAAACACTGTTCTATACAGTAAAAACACTGCAGTTCATAACATGCAAAAGTCTTGAATTTTAGTGGAAGGATTTCAGGCATTTGTTGGTGTTGTATGTTATGAAAGCATGTACCATGCAAAGTGTGCAAACTATGTGCTTAGAACCAAGGGGGCAGTGAAGTTGTGCAATGCAACATGGGAGGGAGCTGACAGAAACAACTCTGGTTCATTCTATGTTTAATTTTTAATTAATATTTTTGTCGCAGCATATTCAGAAACCTTTTACTGTTGCCAAATTTCTATGACCCTAACATTAAGCTTCATGACTCATTATGGAGTTGATTTCTTTTAATTTTTTTAAATTTTATTTTATTTTCGTATGTGTATGAATGTGTCTGCATGTAGGTCTGTGCATCCGTGTCATGCAATGCTGCGGAGGTCAGAAGAGGGTGTTGGATTCCCCTGGAACTGGAGCTAAAGACAGTTTTCAGCTGCCATGTGGGTGCTGGGGATTGAACCCAGGTCCTCTGCAAGAGCAATCGGTGCTCTTAACCCCTAGGCCATCTCTCCAGCCCCTCATTATGGAGTTGTGAACTATGGTTTAAGAAGCTGGGTTCTAAGGGGCTGGAGAGATGGCTCAGCAGTTAAGAGCACTAACTGCTCTTGCAGAGGACCTAGGTTCAATTCCCAGCACCCACATGGAAGCTAAAAAACTGTCCATAACTCCAGCTCCAGAGGATCCAACATCCTCTTCTGACCTCTGTGGGTATTGCATGACATGGGTACACTTACGTATATGCAAGCGAGATACTCATACACGAAAAATAAAATTAATAAAATAATTTTTAAAAACACACAAAAAAGAAGCTGGATTCTAAGCTACAGGCAAGTGATGAAAAAACTTTTACAATTATTTTTTTATTGCTGTTATTTAGCTTAAATTATTTATCTGAAGGTGACTGATGAAATGATTGGGGAGAGTTAAGAGTTTTACCCTTAGGTAAATTACAAGAGCTGTCAGCAGCCTGTCCCATTACAAGTAAACACACAGAACACTGTCAAAACCAGAACACTTATTAGAATCAGGATGACACTTGGAGTGCACCAAAATAACATGAACCCACAGGCCATGCTGAGGAAGTACACACAGTAAATCAGAAGTGAGTATCCAAACTGCAGAAGCCTCTCTTTTTTCTCATCTCTAAATCACAGTGGCACATGATTGCTTTGGAGCCAAAAAGTTGCCTTGCACTGTAAAATATTAAAAGACATGGCAATAGTAACTGAAGAGATCACTTTGAACTACTCTAAACGTGTACTTTCTTGGCTTAAAGGAACTAAGCACTTTTCAAAGGTACTAACGGAATGAATTAGACACCAAGGAGATTAGTTGAGGCCATTTACTTTTGATTGATGGCCTCAAAAGTCCTGCTCCAAATTTATGTTATTGAGATGGAGATCCCAAGAGTAAATGGACCAGGGAGTACATTTCACCTAGAGTTTCTGAAAGAATGATTGCACTAGTTCTAAGAATATATATAAATAAATAGAAAGTCAAATAGAATACAATGAAAAGGAAGTACTGAACCAGGCTGAAAACATATGTGAACCTCAACAGGATTAAGCTAAGGAGAAGAAAACGAATCCTTAAATCACATATGATATGACTCCATATGAACTATCCAGAACAAGCAAATCTCTGGATTTGTGTGAAGCTAAGGATGGAAACAGGACTATTCATAAATGGGCAAAAGGAGAAAATACACGGGCTGAATTAATTACTAAACATGGTTATTACTATCCAGAACAGGCCATTAGATACTCTGGGTTATACTGCTTGGAGGCAAAGTAATGAATAAATTTGGGAAGTTTAAAGACCTGCAGGGTAGAAAGAAAAAGCCAGTGTTTTGGCAAAGAAGGTGAAGAGGAGACCTTGTAACATAAATGGGACAAGTTTGTTTGGGGGCTGGAGAGATGGCTCAGGGGTTAAGAGCACTGACTGCTCTTGCAGAGAAACTGTGTTTGAATCCTAGCATCCATATGGTGTCTAACAACCATCCTTAACTCTAGTTCCAGGGAATGTGATGCCCTCTTCTGACCTCCATCGGCACTGCATGACAGGGCTGCAGTTACATACATGCAGGCAATACACTCATACATATAAAATTAAAAAAATAATTTTTTAAGTCTAAAAATCCAAACTCAAAGAAATGGATTTTAGGAATGGGGTTTGGGCTTTTTGTTTGTTTTTTAGATTGGGTCTCATCCTGTAGTTTGGGAGTGGCCTGAAACTTACTCGGTAACACTGACTGGCTTTGAGTTTGTAGGAATCCCACCTCAGCCTTCCAGGAGGTGTGATTATAGATATGAGCCCCCATAACTGGCTTGGAACAAGCATGCATTTACTTGGTTTCATCAGAGTGAAGGTTTTTTCTTTTGTTATTTTTTTTTTTTAATCTTTGTGGGAAGGAATGCAGTAAGAGGAAAACCGAAAGGAAAGCTAAAGTAGGAGCCAAGGCTCCGTCCAGGTTTGGTAGTAGCTGTAGGTGCAGATTAAAGCACAGGTAAACTGGGAAGAAGTCAAGCCTGGTCTGTGGGCTAAGTGCAAAATAACTACATAACGGTAGAGTGAGGTAGGAGAAAGGACTATATTTTGGATAAGCACGGTTTATCCAAAGAATTTTGAAGATCACAACAGTGAACAGAATTTGAGATAAAATTCAGGCTCCTGGTTCCCCAGGTCAGAGGCCTTTCCACTACAGACTGATTTGTATTGCACTAGAGTAAGGTTATTCTTACTTTTTCTTTAAACTGCTAACCCACTGCACCAGGCTAAGGAGTACACAGTGGTACAGCAGGGCTGCAAAAGAAATGTCTCCACTTGAAAAAGCCACTCTCATTGACCTGGGGTGGTAGAATGCAAGACTAAACCACGTGTCAACAAATCCAGGAACAAGATGATCTAAATGAAGTATATCTTATCATGAACATTTTATTCCAAAAGAGAAAAAGTGGAACCTGTGGAAATGCCAGCTTGCTTTCTCAGCATTTTTGAAAACTATTATATGCATCTGAGCTTTTGAACACAGTCATCTCGAAAGGACGATTTACAGACTCTCTGTGAGACCATCTTCAGTACTGGAAAATGCTACTTCTGAGACAGGTTTCATGTAGCCCAGACTGCATTTGAACCCCCTCCATAGCTGAAGATAATCTTGAATTCTTGATTTTCTTGCCTTCTCCTCTCAAGTGCTAGGATCACAGGCATGCAGCACCACCACACCTGGTTTATGTGGAATTAGGGATTGAGCCCAGGGCCTCAGGCATACTAGACAAGAGCTCTACTAACTGAGGTATATCTCCAAACCTGGGCAATACTATTGATTGACAGATTTAAATATTTAAAAATAAAAGAGAGTCACCGAATATAATAAAATGTATGTTCTTTGCTTGATATATCTTGGTCTATAAGAACTTAAAAAAATCATCAAAGACAATAGAATGCAGTGGTGGCAATACTATGCTTATTTAGACTATTTAATTCTGTCAAATGTTGTTGCAGACAGAACTGGGTAACACCCAAGTTAAAAGGCAGAAGCAAGACATACCTAGAGGATAAGTGGAGAAGAAAGAAAAAGTGTGTGACATAGACCTGTCCTGGCTGTTCAGAGGAGGGATGGGGGAGCCTAGTTAGGGAAAGAATTTTCATATTATTCCTTACTAACAGTCCTAAGAAGCTGGGTGTGGTGATGCGCACCTTTAATCCCAGCACTCAGGAGGCAGAGGCAGGTGTATCTCTGAGTTCAAGGCCAGCCCAGTCTCCATAGTGAGTTCCAGAACAGCTGGGGCTACAGGGAAAATCTCAGAAATATAAACAAACAAACAAACAAACAAACAAAAATAGTCCTCAGGAGGCCGAAAGAAACAGGAGGATGACGTGTTCAGGCCACCTAGGCTATATGATGAGACCATCTCAAAAGAGAAGTATTTAGGAACATATGTTAATTGAAGTAGAAGGCAAACCTATTTTTTTCAAGAAAATGCAGAAATATTGACTGGCAAAGCAAATATTTACCATGTACTGTAGTTTATAATAACAGGGGAAACTGACAAATCCTTAATTGTGGTGTGATTAGCTACCTTATTTTTGATTACAGAAAACTTTTGGGCCATGTCAGTTCTTTGGATGCTCCCTGATGTTTCAGATCCATAGTTACTTGTTGCTAGTAACTCACATTTACCTACCAGAGAGATGTTATGTGGAGAAGTGTGGGTTGGTCCTGGAGGAGGGCATCTAACTCAACGTTTACAGGCTAATTCAGCAATTTCTTCAAATATTTTTCCCTCAAAGCGATTATCTCAGCTGGTATTTCAAAACATAATCTAAATCCTTCTGTTAGCAATAAATCCACAAAAATCCATAAAACCTGGAGTGTTTCATATTATCAAACATTTGTTAAGCTTTTCCCTAATGATCATTTATTTTAGCATTGTATAGAGCCAAACAAACATTCATAATTCCTATCCAGAGGGGCTAAACTGAGAATAGGGAAATTCAGAAAATTTTAAAATAATGTCCATGTGGTCACATAGTCAGGCAACACAGGTTCCTGATTCCCTCTGAAAGGATTTGCAACAACAGTAGTAACAATCTCAAAGAAAGGATTTAAGTTTTTCATTTAGCTACCCTTTTAATTTTAGCTTTATAGGCATTGATTAAAATCAAGCTGCAACCTTTCATAAATATCAATGGAGGGCCCAGATGGCCCAACAATACCTCCTTTTGTGAGAGGAAATAACTTGAAGATTTTTTTTTTTGTCTAAAATATTTGTGCTGGTGGGACCTGAATGAACTGTTACTACTTTAAGAAGAGTCTGTATTACAAATAATCTTTATAAGGGTGATTATTTTAAAATAGAGTGCTGAAAAAATAAAAATTAAAAAAAATAAGAGTGCTGGTCTCATAATTTCAGGTATGTCCTAGGACCAGACTGGCATGGGCATGACATTTTGAAGATAGACTCTGATAGCGTCTTTGGGTTTTCAGTCTGAAATGCAGTTCTGGATAATCAACAGAACAAGGCTCTGTAGAACAAAATGCCAGGAAGGTCAAGGCATTACTTTCTTCCTGTTCCAGTCCCATGCTCATGATCACCTTAACTCTTGTCAAAATATTTTCTACAGTAACAGCCAAGATGTAATTAGTCCCCTCTCTTCATGTTGGAAGTATCATTGAGAGCCATAAAGCAAATTTGAGTGAAGTTCTAGGTATCAACAGGCAGAGGGCTGTTGATATACCAGGATTGCCCACGTACAGGAATAAAGCCCTAATGATTTCCCATCTCAGTAGTTTTAGTTGTACAAGATAGGAAGAAAGAGAGAATTCTAGGAAGAAGGTGAGAATAAGTAGGAGGGGTGGAAACAAGTTGAAACAATGCAGTAGGAAATTAGACGAGAGTCTCATAAGTGCTTTTGAGTATTGTCACTTGCATCATTATTTTCCATCTTCTTTGGGTACTTTGTAGTCAAGGTGATATTCTGAGGTGGGTCTTCAAAAGATTTTCCAATATCGGCTCGGCAAAAATATTGGTCAATTTTGTCATGAGGGAAAAAAATCTTACGTTTGACTTTCTGAATGTTCTTGGTTGGGGCTACTGAAGACAAAGTTGTCATGATCAGGTAATTCCAGCAGGGGGCGTAGGTGCTTCTATAGGGTAAGTTCCTGTGAGGACACACCACATTCCAAGTATTTCAAACAGAGGGTGGATATGGTAACAATTTTCATGGCTTTCATCTTTTTTGATCCCCAAACAACCATGCATATTAATACCCCAATAAGATCTGTTGGAGACTAGAAATTTGTAGAGACTAATATTTAAATTAAAAAGCTAAAATGCCTGACTGGAATCTTATCCTGCCAATTTTTTCAAAGTGAATGAAGAACAAAGTTGTGGGTGATTTTAGTTACTCAGTACAGCAGAAGAAATGCTTACATATTTTATTCTAGGTAAGAAGAGTAGTAGAGGTGAGAGGGTTGCAGAATATTTCCCCACCCCCTTACATGCATTAGTAGAAAGAACAAATTCCTTATTTTCTCAACATATGTCCTTTGGGGAGGGGATGGTGTTTCACAGCTTCTTCTCTGAAGGCATGGCTCCTAATCAAGTTTAAGAAATGGCATTTACTCCCCCCCCACATACACATATACACTTTTCAATGCCTCTTACATTATCAATCACTGAATTTTGGGCTCTAATACCATTTTCAGATTTCTACAACTAGAAACACCATATGCTTTCTTTTTAGAAAAAAGTAATTACATAAAAATGAGAAAAGTGGTAACTTACTTTAGCAAATAAATTTAGACTACGGATATTAATAAGAAGCAAAGTTCTAATTTTCCAGGTCCCTCTAAATCAAGATGGATGATGTAGGACTAAAAATAATGTCAAGTATGAAAATTATTGTTTGGAAAATGATGACAGGATTTGGGAGGTTTTTTATTTATTAAGATAAATGAGATTTCAAGCCTTTGTTTCCCCCCCAGTATCACATCTGTAATTGAAAATTACACCTTTTTTTTGTTGTGTGTGGTGGTGCACACCTTTAATCCTAGAACTTGGGAGGCAGAGACAGGCGGATCTTTGTGAGTTCAAGGCCACCCTGGTCTACAGAGTGAGTTCTAGGACAGCTGGGGCTATAGGGAGACCCTGTCTTGAAAAGACAAAAAAAAAAAAAAAGAAAATTACACCTTTTTATGTTAATGCTTCCTCAGTTATGTGGACACATATCTATGGTGAAAGACTTTGTGTTGTTTAGGAAGCAATGTTAAAAGTATCTTGAGATCTCCCGAGACCAGCTGAAGCAAGCACAGGTAGGTAGATAAGTAGGAGCTGGGTGCTTCAGCAAGGCTGATTCTTGTTTCACTTAATCTAGTTAATCCGTTAATCCAGGTGTCTTTGGCATAATTGGCTTTTGTGGCTGTGGGGGTGGAGATATACTCCCAGCTGGTATAAAAGGTAGGGTTGTGTGAGTCTTGAGATCTGGGATCTCCTGAGACCAGCTGAAGTGCAGGTACCTGGGCGAGGGCTAAAGAGCACCCCCCCACCGCCAACTGGGATTACAAAGGCATCTGAAGGAGGTAAGCAAAGCAAGCCTTCAACATAGTGAAGAGGCATTTGGGACTCACATTGGAATACAGGCAAGGAGAAGCCCACATGCCAGGAACATGTAGAAGAGACAACATGGGAAAAGGGCAGGATAATCCCGCACCAAGCTCTACCAACCCTATGGAAGATTCCTACAGTGGGATCCCCCTGGGGATGGCCCAGGACACAGATTTCAGAAACACAATTGTGAACATACTTAAAGAACTACAAGATTATAAAGAGCAAATCAAAGAACTAAGAAAAGAGAATGAGGACCGAGAGAGAGAGAATGACAAGCTCCGGAAGGAAGTAGAAACACTGAAAAGATCCCATGCTGAAAAAGAAAAAGAAACCAACCAGCAAACAAAAGAGCTACAAAAAGAGATCGAGAAGCTCCAAAAAGAAATAGAAACACTAAAGAAATCAGAAGAGGAAATGAAAAAGGAAATCAAACACTCATCCATTCAAGAGGAAAGGAATGAAAAAAGCCTCAGAAGCAGAATGGAGGAAGCAGAACAAAGAATATCAGACCTGGAGGACAACACAGAACAACTAAAAACCTCAAGGAAAGATTATGAAAAATTTAAAAATACACAAAAATGGAACAACCAGGAGCTGTGGGACACTATGAAAAGATCAAACCTCCGCATCATAGGAATAGAGGAAGGAGAAGAATCCCAAGAGAAAGGTATTGATCAGATCTTCAACAGAATAATAGATGAAAACTTCCCCAAACTAAAAAAGGACAAACCAATACCAATACAAGAAGCACATAGAACTCCAAACAGACAAGATCAGAAAAGAAATTCTCCACGCCACATCATAGTTAAAATGCTGGACACCCAAAACAAAGAGAAAATTCTTAAAGCGACAAGAGAAAAACAACAAGTGACCTATAAGGGGAAACCTATCAGAATAACAACGGACTTCTCACAGCAAACGATGAAGGCAAGAAGAACCTGGAGCAAAGCATTCCCAGTGTTGAGGGACAATGGATGCCAGCCCAGGTTACTATACCCAGCAAAAATGTCAATCATAGTGGAAGGAGAGAGGAAAATCTTCCATGACATAAACAACTTGAAAGAATACATGTCCGGAAAACCAACCCTTCAGAGAATACTTGAAGCAATCCAAAGAACAGAAGAAAGGAGCAACCAACCCCAGGCAACTAGAAGGAGAAATCAATAAAAGCATAACTGCAGAAGTAGAAACCTAAATCAAAACCGCAGATGGATAATAAGGCAAAAGGAAGCAACACAAACCTATCAGTCATAACCTTAAATATTAATGGACTAAATTCCCCAATCAAAAGACATAGACTGGGAGACTGGATTAGGAAACAGAATCCATCGATATGCTGTCTGCAAGAAACACATCTTACCTTCAAGGACAGGCACCACCTTAAAGTGAAGGGATGGAAAAAAATATTCCAAGCAAATGGTACCAAAAAGAAAGCAGGTGTTGCTATTTTAATATCGGATAAAATAGACTTCAAAGTAAAAGAAATCAGAAGAGACAAAGAAGGCCATTACATTTTCATCAAAGGAACAATCCACCAAGAAGATTTCACAATTATGAATATATATGCCCCAAATTCTGGTGCACCAAACTTTATAAAGACAATTCTCCAGGACCACAAGTCACAGACTAACCCCAGCACACTCATAGTGGGAGATTTCAATACCCCACTGAGTCCTTTGGATAGGTCAACAGGACAAAAAATAAACAGAGAGACATCTGAACTGAACGATATGATACACCAAATGGACCTCATAGACCTCTACCGAACATTCCATCCTAATACCAGAGAATACACTTTCTACTCAGCACCCCACGGAACATTCTCCAAAATCGACCACATCCTGGGACACAGAAGAAACCTCTACAAATACAAAAAGATTGAAATAATTTCATGCATCCTGTCAGACCACAGTGCAATGAAGCTCAACATCAACACCAGGACAAGCCCTCCTGCCTACAAGAACACATGGAGACTAAACAACACACTCTTGAATAATGAATGGGTCAAGGAAGAGATAAAGAAAGAAATAAAAACATTCCTGGAACTGAATGACAATGACAATACAACACAACAAAACTTATGGGATACCTTAAAAGCAGTCCTAAGAGGGAAATTTATAGCCCTGGGTGCCTACATTAGAAAAACAGAAAGAGCACAAGTGAATGATCTAACACTACAGCTAAAAGCACTTGAGAGGCAACAACAGATGAACCCTAAACGCAACAGACAGGAAGAAATAACAAAAATCAGAGCAGAAATCAATGAAATAGAAACAAAGAAAACAATACAAAAAATCAATGAAGCCAAAAGTTGGTTCTTTGAAAGAATAAACAAGATAGACAGACCTCTAGCCCAGTTAACAAAAAGAAAGAAGGAACAACTCCAAATCAATACAATCTGTGATGAAAAGGGAAATATCACAACGGACAAGGAAAAGATCAAGAAAATTATATGGGAATATTACAAGAACCTATATTCTACCAAGTTTGAAAATCTAGAAGAAATGGATGAATATCTGAAATCTTGGGAATCACCAAAGCTTGGCCAAGAGGAGACCAGCAGCTTAAACAGACCCATAACATATGAAGAAATAGAGGATGTAGTAAGAAGCCTCCCAACTAAA
Organism: Rhizomys pruinosus; assembly: GCA_009823505.1. NCBI lineage: Eukaryota > Metazoa > Chordata > Mammalia > Rodentia > Spalacidae > Rhizomys > Rhizomys pruinosus. Next base: position 1,708,535 of record VZQC01003457.1, on the reverse strand, counting down.
AAAAGCCCAGGCCCAGACGGTTTCACAGCAGAATTCTATAAAACATTTCAAAAAGACCTACAACCATTATTTCTGAAACTGTTTAGAAGTATACAATCAGAGGGAATTCTCCCAAATTCCTTCTATGAAGCCAACATCACTCTATTACCAAAACCAGGCAAAGATACAACTAAAAAGGAGAATTATAGACCCATCTCCCTCATGAACACAGATGCCAAAATTCTAAACAGAATACTGGCAAATCGCATACAGACCCACATCAAGAAGATCATCCATCATGACCAAGTTGGATTCATACCAGAGATGCAGGGATGGTTCAACATACGAAAATCAATAAACATCATCAAACACATAAACGGAATCAAAGACAAAAACCACACCATCATCTCAATTGATGCTGAAAAAGCCTTTGACAAAATCCAGCATCCCTTCATGCTTAAAGTCCTAGAAGGAATTGGATTGGAGGGATCATTCCTCAATGTAATCAAAGCCATATACAGGAAACCCACAGCCAATATCATCCTAAATGGGGAAATGACGGAAACATTCCCTTTAAAGGTAGGAACTCGGCAAGGCTGCCCCCTATCACCACTCCTCTTCAATATAGTGCTTGAAACACTTGCTAGAGCAATAAGGCAAGAAAAGGATATTAAAGGAGTACTAATTGGAAAAGAGGAAGTCAAACTATCCCTATTTGCTGATGATATGATTGTTTACTTAAGGGATGCAAAAAACTCCACCAGAAAACTCCTAGAAACGATTAACAGCTTCAGCAAAGTGGCAGGATACAAAATTAACCTTAGAAAATCAATGGCCTTTCTTTACACCAAGAACAAGCAACTGGAGAAAGAATTCAAAGAGACCTTCCCACTCACAATAGCCTCAAAAACAATAAGATACCTAGGAACAAACCTAACCAAAGACACCAAAGACCTCTACAACAAAAATTTTAAACCCTTAAAGAAAGAAATTGAAGAAGACCTCAGAAGATGGAAAAACCTCCCATGCTCATGGATTGGGAAAATTAACATTGTAAAAATGTCCATTTTACCAAAACTCTTGTATAGATTTAATGCAATCCCAATCAAAATCCCCAAGAGTTTCTTCACAGGCTTGGAAACAAAAGTTCTTAAATTCATTTGGAGAAACAAAAGACCCCGAATAGCCAAATCAATCCTGAGTGAAAAGAGCTACACAGGAGGGATCTCTATACCAGATTTTAAACTATACTACAGGGCTATAGTCATAAAAACAGCCTGGTACTGGCACAAAAACAGACCTGTTGACCAATGGAACAAAACCGAAGATCCAAATCTGAGCACATACAATTTCAGCCATCTCATATTTGACAAGGGGGCCAAGAAACCACAATGGAGAAAAGACAGCATCTTCAGCAAGTGGTGTTGGCAAAACTGGATCACCACTTGTAGAAGAATGAAATTAAACCCCTACCTCTCACCCTGTACAAAAGTCAACTCCAGATGGATTAAAGACCTCAACGTGAAACCCCAAACTCTGAAGGTGATAGAAGAAAAAGTTGGCAGCAGACTACAAGACATAGGCGTAGGAAAAGACTTCCTAAATCAGACAGCAGCTGCACAAGAATTAAGGTCGACAATTGACAAATGGGACCTCATTAAACTCAAAAGCTTCTGTACATCAAAAGAAACAATCAAGGAAGTGAAGAGAAATCCCACAGAGTGGGAGGAAACCTTCACTGCAGAAACATCTGACAAAGCATTGATTTCCAGAATATATAAACTACTCAAAAAACAAAGAAGAAAGAAAACAAATGACCCACTCAATAGATGGAGCAAAGAGCTGAACAGAGACTTCACAAGTGAGGAATTAGAGATGGCTGAGAAACACCTTAAGAAGTGTTCAACATCACTAATCATTAAGGAAATGCAAATGAAAACCACTTTAAGATATCATCTTACTCCAATAAGACTGGCTAGGATCAAGAAAACAAATGATACCAAGTGCTGGAGAGGTTGTGGGGAAAGGGGAACACTCATCCACTGCTGGTGGGAATGTAAACTCGTACAGCCACTATGGAAAGCAGTGTGGAGAACCCTTGGAAGACTTGGAATGAACTTGCCACCCGACCCAGCCATACCACTCCTGGGCATGTACCCTCAAGACTTACCCCACCACAGAGATACATGCACGGCCATGTTTATTTCAGCTCTCTTCACAATAGCAAGGAGCTGGAACCAACCCAAATGCCCCTCAACTGATGAGTGGATAGAGAAAATGTGGTACATCTACACAATGGAGTTCTATGCAGCAGTAAAGAAAGACGACATCATGAGCTTTGCAGGAAAATGGCTGGAGCTAGAGGACATCATGCTGAGTGAAGTAACACAGTCCCAGAAAAACAAACGACGAATGGTATCCCTCATCTGTGGATGCTAGTGCCAATTACCTAGTTGTAAGTATTTCTTGTGCATGGCCCCTTGAGCTTTTGTCCAAAGCAGTTGGGAGTGATGCATATTGGAAACAACAACAGCAACAACAACAACAGAAAGGACTGCATCAAAGAACTGACTGAAACAGTGAACATCTGCTCAAAACAGTCAACTTCCACATGGATAATATTGAGAAAGACTGAGAGATGAAAAGCATGTTTGTCAGAATGCATGAGCTCTGGTGGGGTGGGGGGATAGGGTGGGGGACATGGGTCTAGATTTGATAAATATATAAATAAATAAATAGAAAAGAAAAAAAAGGATAAAAAAAAAAAGAAATGGGGAAAAAAAAGTATCTTAAGGTGGAGACCCTAGAGTACTTCACATATTTTTTTCATGGTACAGCTTTTAATCGGCTTCATGTGCTTTCAGTATAAAGATAAAGCAAAATACATTAACATTCCAGCCTGTATAAGGGGTGTGTCTAAGGAATTAGTCCCACATTTTGGTGGTTTGACCTCCTCTCCCAGTTGTCTACTCTCCTCTCTTTCTTCTAATTTCTGTTAGTTTCACTGAAAGTTTTCCTCAGCTTTCTTCCGTTGCTTAGAATTTGAAACAGAAATAAAGACATACCCACAGACCTCAGTCTACTCATAATCTGCTTGGTAACATTCAGATGCAAGGGAGGGGCTGGAATCAGGGATTTTTGTCATGCCTTTTTAAAACCAGGGAGCAGCTACACGCAGAAATTAGAAATGTCTTCTGCTTTTAGCCGTTTTACTTTTCCCTTTAAAGAATATGGACAGTGGAGGGACACCAGGTAGGAACTAACAAACAGAACTTCTGCTGGAATATTGTGACAGATTTACTGACAAATATTTTCTAACATTTTTACCAAGAGGCAGTTTTTGTTTTCCTTCCTGACAGCATAAATGTACTTCTGGTTGGCAGCAGTGGTAACATTATAACACTAAAAATCAACCTTGCCTGATTTCAGTACCTTATGTACGTAGCATAAAAAGAACTACTTGAATTTTAAAGAGTCTTTAAATGTTTACTGATGATAAACTATTTACGGTGCAGGAAATAAATCTTTCCCCAAAGAGACATTCTTCCCAAATTACTTGAAATGAAAAATGAACTGGGTCAAATTTGTGTTTTTCCTTGTTCTGTCGTCTTCTGGCAACTATTTTAAGATTTCCCTGTAAGGTAGATTGGGATGAATGACCTTGGGAAAGTCACGGGAAGGCAGTTTCTTCAGAGCTAAAATGAAACTCTTTATACCGTTCATACTCTCTACCATTCTGTGTCAATGCACAGATGAAAAATACACGGAAAGCCCACCATTCTCCCAAACGTGTTGAATTTAAGTCTCAAAAAATACTGAATATATTTTAAGGCAGTCTAACGAAAGCCAGGTGACAGTTTCTGAAGTTGTGCTGCTAGTGGTGTGAGCACGGGTCCTCGGTGCCACCCTAAACCACCCAAGTCTTGGCGTCTCGCTCAACTTCCCTAAGAATCAAGGGCCTGTGTCCCTGTGCCGTGCCCACGGAGAAAGGACTCCTCTGCCCAGGTGGAGCTCTGGCTTCTGGCTTCGTGGCTCCAGGTCCCAGGCGGGCTGGTGGTAGGTGAAGGATCACCGAGGCAGAACTGGCAGCACACACTCGCATACACACACAGTTAGGTCGCTTGCAATCGAGCTTCAGCACATTCTTTCCTCCTTTGCATTCTCCAGCGCTCAGGGAGCACAGAGGGATTTGTCGAGAAGCGTTCAGTGCCCGTGCCATGCCTTGCAACAGCTAACACAACACCAAGTTCCTTTGCAGGGCTGTGGTGTGCTCTGAGTTACCGCCAACAACCGGAGCGAAGGAAAGGGAGCGAGCAGGGGAGTCTGGGCAAATGCGCACGCCGCGCAAAAGCGTGGAGGATGGGACAGAGGAGGAGCGGGGCGCCCAGAAAGGGGAGAGCGGAGGAAAAATACTCACGCCAATGGGTAACAGGGAAAAGGTGAGAAGGAAGGGAGTAGGATAGGGAGCCAATGGGTGGGAGAGGCGGAGACGGGGGGAGGGGCAGAAGCCAATGGGGAGCCGGACCCGAGCGGGGACGAGGCCTGCGCGTCCGCGCGCTCCCTCCCTCCCTCGCTCCCTCCCGCCGGCGTGGGGCTCGCGCCTTCCCGGCTCCCGGGAGACGAGGGCAGGGGCGGGACCGATCTGGGCGCGCGGCGCGGGAGGAGCCTGGAGGTGAGCGCGGCGGGGCGGGGGATTCTGGGGCGGGTGTCGCGGGCACGCGCACGCGCGCCTCCCGTGCAGGCCGCGCCGCTGCTCCGCCCCCGACCGGGTGTGTGGCTGCGCGCGCGCGCGCGCGCGTTCCGGCGGTGCGCGCCGGGAGAGATGCTGAGGTAAAGTTCGGGAGAGAAGGAGAGAGCCGTCAGCGCGAGGGAGCCCGAGTGGCCGCCATTACTGAGCCCAGCGCGACGGCGGGCGCCGGGGAAGGGGGGAGGGTCGGGGCTGCTGCTGCGGACGGGCGCGTGAGCAGGCGGTGCGAGCCGCGGGGCTCGGGGTTTCGGGGCGTGTGTGTCGGCGAGGGCGGGGGGAGGTGCTGAAGGGACGCGGCGCTCGGTGAGCGCGCCGGGAACGAGAGGCGAGCCGAGAGTGGAGGAGGCGGCGGCGGCGGCGGCGGCGGGAGCGCTCCCCAGGAATGTCGCTGCAGCCGCCACCACCGGGGCCGCTGCCGTTGAGGAGGCGACGGAGGAGAGCGACGTCGTTAGGTAGGAGCTCGCCCGCCGGCTCCGCGAGGCCTGCGGGTCCCCTCCCGCCGGGGACCCTTGCGAGCCGCCGCCGGCTGTAACCAGTTCAAGGGGCTGGGGCCCGGCGGCCGCGGAGGGGAGCTGGCGGCCGGGCTCGGTCATCGCAGGCCGGGTGGCGGGGACCCGGGCAGCTGAAGGGCAGAGAGGCCGGTGAGGGGCCGCTTTCTCCACAGGTGACCGGCGGGGGTCGGCGGAGGCCTGCTCCTGACCGCGCTCGTGCCGCCCCGCCAGGCGCCCGCTCCCCCGCGCCAGCCTCGCCTGCCCGGGTCCCGGAGGGTGCGTGGAGAAGGAAGGTGGCGGAGTCTGCTGGCTGGCTGGCTGGCTGGCTGGCGTTAACCAGTTCCACCTGGATCGGCTTGAGGGGTGGGCGCCGAGGCGCGGAAAGGCGGTCTCTGGCGCAAACTTAGCGTTTCCAAGGGATCGGCCCTTTCACTTTTTCTTATCTCCCGGACGCCTCCTTTAGGTTCTGCACACTCCCATCTGCCAGCCGCGGCTCGGAGTTGGGTGTGAGAAGTTGCACTGCATCACCCGAACACCGACTCCTGTCGGTCGAACCGCGGCTGCGGGGTTGGGGTTTAGAGTCTGAGTTTTCGCTACAATAACCTCTAAATTTTCCCTCGGTTCTCCACCGAAGAAAAGTATCCGGGTGGGGGTGGGGAGCAGCTCGCGAGCGCGCGTGCACTTAGCCACACGTAAATACTCCCTCACACCCTCCCTCTCCAGCGTTATTAGAAATGCAAGTGAGGTGCAAGCCCTGCGTGGAGCTGAAAGGTGCTAGGAAGTCGGGGCAAACTACTAGGATGCTTAGTAAAATTCGGAGAAAGTCGTAGGGGAGACGGTCAGACTTTTCCTCTAGGAAAGAAAGCTAGTTTAGACCAGTGCTTAGTAAATGACAAAAAGTGTTCTAAATCTAAACCAAAATAGTTAGACACGTGGAATTTTGTACTCACGTCTAAATTTAAGTTTCCACCAATGTTTTGCTTTTGTGATAGTAGCAAGCAAGAACGTTTAAAAAATGTTCAACTGTGAAACTGATTTCTGTTTACTAGATTTTGCGAGTGTTGCCTTCTGCAGGTGTTTGGTGTGGGAATTGCCTGTTCTACTTAAATCCAACACCGATGTTTATCTGTATTGACATCATTCATTTCATGGAATGTTTCTCTCATGGAACCAGCTGTAACGATTGTGAAAAATATTTTGGTTTAAATACAGACTTAGTAAAACGTGTTTGGAAATGTTTACTGTCAATTCCAGCTTACTTGCACCTTATGGTATACTCTTAGTATTTTCACATAGTGATATTAATAGTATAGATAACCTACAGTTTGCAGAGGAAATTTTGCTTCAATTTTAAATTTCTCGTATTTTGGTCTTTTATTTTTTGTTAATTGACCCACGTTTCTCCTATCCAAGCAGAGGAAGAAAGTGGTGTGGGTCACCAAAAACTTAGAAAGGGATCGCTATAGTTTGATTCAGCATTGACTTGAAACACTAAGAATGTGCTTTACTTCAAGAAATAGTTGATCTGATTGATTTAAAGCAGAATAAAATAATATAAATAGGTAACTTGATTTGGTTGCCTTTTTTAGACAACATATCTTTACCATTCTTTGTACACTATTAAGAGCATTGGGAGTGGGCTTAAGGATAGGAAAAATTGTCACAAAATTCTGTTTATCAGTATTTCAGTGTTTCTCTATCCATTTGAACTATATTGACAATTAGAAATTTTCTTCCTGGTGGTGTTACAGATTGAAACCAGGGCCTTGCACAGTGCTATACTACAGAGCTACATCTCCAGTCCTTTTCAAAATTAATACACTTAATTATTTCACATGTCATTTGCTTTGACTGTTTTGAAGACTATCTTCCCTGCCCTTCCCCACCTTTGGGGGAAAGACAGATTTAGTACACCTTTGGAGGAAGATAACTTTCACCTTTCAAGTTAAGGTTTTTTTACAGAATGGAATGCTTTACCTTTTATTTTAGATTTGAAGTTATGGTTCAACTTTGATAGTTATGTAATCCCCAACTCCCTTTTTTTCCTGCTGTCTAGAATTGGACCCAGGGCCTACGCATCCTAGGTGATCTACCAACTGAGCTACATCCTTAGGCCTTGACTTACTTTTTTTTTTAATTGGAAAAATATATGTCTCATGAACTTGTCTCATGACTGTGCTGAACTTTTTCAGTATTATCAGGGCATAAGATAAATGTTGCTTTTATTATTTATTAAATATGAAATAGCATAATGATTTTCTTACTGGTTACAGAATAAATTTTATTGGAATTTTAGTTTCCATAGGTACTATTTTAAAATGTTTCATTTGACTGTAGGATCTATAATTTTTTTCTTTGCACATCAAGCAGGTTATGTAGTTGACTCAAGAAGCATTGTGTAGTGCTGTTTCATGTTTGCAATGTACCTTAAAAGTTCAATAAGGAAATGGGATTTCTAAAAGATCTGTGAAGAAACTTTAGTAAAGTCATCACCCATTATCCATCAGTTGCCAATTTCAGTAATCAGCCTTTTATGTTAGTGCTCGATTTTGTTGATCATTTTCTCAAACTAGGAAAAGTACTAGAATGTGTATGGCTTATTGTAGAACAGTTAGACCTAGCATGGACAGGGCTCTTGGTTTATTCCTTAGTACTGCAAACAAAGTTGAAAAAAAATAGAGGCATTTAAAAATCAATGGTAAAATTTTAAAATAATGTACTTTAGGGGCTGGAGAGATGGCTCAGCGGTTAAGAGCTGCTCTTGCAGAGGACCTGGGTTCAATTCCCAGGACCTACATGGCGGCTAAGAATCTTCTTTAAGCCAGGCATGGTGGCACATGCCTTTAATCCTAGCACTCAGGAGGCAGAGGCAGGTGGATTTCTTCAAGTTCAAGGCCAGCCTGGTCTACAGAGTGAGGTCCAGGCCAGCTGGGGCTATAGGGAAACCCTGTCTAAATAAATAAATAAATAAATAAATAAATAAATAAATAAAATAATGTGCTTTGCGTTTCAAACTTTTAGATCTGTAGTCTACAGAGTGAGTTCCAGGCCAGCCGGGGCTATAGGGAAACCCTGTCTCAATAAATAAATAAATAAATAAATAAATAAATAAATATAATGTGCTTTGCGTTTCAAACTTTTAGATCCATAGAGTATTTCTCCTAGTGCCCTCAGACTCCTGACAAGTTACTTTCCCAGACCAAGGCAAGCTTCTGTTTTTGTCTTTGAAGGTTAGTCTGCGTTAAAAAGTGTGTTCATTAATTTGATTACTTTTTATTTGGTACTTAATAATATGCCCTGGGATTACAAAGATAAATCGAAGGTAATGGGGTAGCCCAAACTTCATTGAAAGGTAGTACTCCTAACTCTATAGGAGTAAATAGATAAAAGTACTTTGAAGTACAGAAAAGAGAACAACTATTTCTATCAGTGTCTCTTTGGGAATCCTTCCCAGAAGAAAACACTCTGAATGTTTTAGCTGCAATCTGATTGTAGGAGAAAAACAAAGATTGGCTTTTTTTTTTTTTTCTCCTCCTTCCCTCTGTGTTCTGGAAGCTGACTTCACAGTGCCAAAGATAGACAGTACAATAAAACAGATTACCTTCATCTTACCTTTAGAATTAGATGTATTACTTGGGAAAAGGTATAACTTTTTATTTCATGGTTAAAATACAACTAATATGTGTTGTTTTTCAAGCTTCTTATGCAGAGTTAATGGCAAAAGTGAGTTTTTTTTTTTCCTTTCCTAGCTTCAGATGAGATTTATCTTATTAACCCTAGCAAATTATTTTATTGAGGAGCTAGGCACTGTGAGTCATAAGAAAGTATGAACTATACTATCCTTAAAACCTATAAGAACTCACATTTGAGGGAGAGCTTGAGAAATGGTACAACACAGGAATAGTTAAATGCTAGTTCAGTACAGAGTAGGTGAATTATGGTGCAGAGCAGTACATTGCTGATTAAAATTTGATATAAATGAACTTAGGTAAAAGCAGTAGTACTTGAAAGTAGTGGATGGTTAGGATCGTGAGGAAGAAAAAAGACTGAGGGAGTAATGACTGTGGACCAAAAGTATGTAGGGAGTATAGACAGATGGAAGTGAGAAAAACACACAAGGTAAAGATGTCAGAGGTCAGCTTGGACCTTATGAGCTACATTGAAAGATTAGGGGGAAATTACTAATGGGAGATTAATAAAAAGCAAACGAACACTTTGCATCTGATATAGTACAGTTTTATCTGTTTTCTTCCTGTTGATTATGCCCTTTATTGATGTCGATGCTTAACTTTTCAGAGCCAAGATAACACTTCTTTTTGGTTCTTGATTTTTTTTTTTTTTCTTAAGGTAGAAAATTAACAATCCTGTGCTCTGGAGAATTGAAAAACTTAGATTCCTGCTCTTCTGCATTTGACTATGTATAGAATCCTTCAGATGTTTCTAAGAATATCAGATCTTAAAATTTTTCTGAAGTTTATGGTCTTGTTACTCATTCTTGTTACTCATCTTGACCTTCCTCCATTTCATTATTCACATTTCATTTGTCTTTGGAGATAACGCCTGAAACTCAGGTGATATCACCATCTGTTGCTAAAACTGATTAGCTTTTCATTAAGAAAGACTGACTTCATTTCATATGTGTCGTGCCAGTCACTAAGCTCTCTGGGATTGCTGTTTTCAGTTCTAAGATGGTTCAGTGAAGCTTACAGTATTTATTCATTTGGGGAGTTTTGTATCTCGCCAAATTCAGTGTTGTATCTTACTTTTAGACTATTCTGTTGCAAGATCTATCTCCAGTTTGCCCTTAAGGAGTATATAGTTTATGCATATTTTATATCTAGTCTTATTTCTCGACTTTCCAGTATGGCTGTGGTGTTTAATCATGCCACACTAATCACACATCTGGAATCACTTCTCTTTGAAAACCAAACCCAGTCTGTTTTCTAAGGTTTATTCAAATCTTTTTTTTTTTTTTTTTTTTTTGAGAGTTTTTTTGAGACAGGGTTTCCCTGCAGCCCTGGATGGCCTGAAACTGGCTAAGTAGACTAGGCTGGCCTTCAACTCATAGAGATCCATCTGCCTCTGCCTCCCTAGTCCTAGGGATTAAAGGTGTGCATCACCAGGTCTGACTTCAAATTTTTTTCTATTCACAAAAGTTCTTCATATTTATCAGGTTCATATATTATGGCCTTCGGGTTGCACCTATCCTACCTGTTTCTTAATGGCTTTTTTTTTTATATTCTGAAATGGCTGGCAAGAAATTATAAGAATACTATTTTGTAATATGTGAAAATTATATGAAATTTAAATATCTTTGTCTCTAAATGAAGATTTAATAGTAATACCTCAAGATCATTTATTTCCTTTGATTGCTTTTATATTATGATGGTTGAATTGAGCAATATGACAGGCACTATTACAGCTTGTAACTTACCTTTCATTTCTTCGACTTCATACTATTTTTCAACACTATGATATATAGTGCAGTGGTTTTATCTCCTTAGCTATGGTACTGTTAAGGTGTTTTCATTTTTTTAAGATAGGGTCTTACTATATCCCAGGCTGGTCTCTGTCTTTCTAATTCTTTTACTTTTTTTAATTTTTTTAATTTTCTATGTGTATGAATGTACTGTCTGTATGCAGGTTTGTGCACCTGTGTCGTGCAATGCCGCGGAGGTCAGAAGAGGGTCTCGGATTCCCCTGGAACTGGAGTTCTCCTGGAATTGGAGTTACAGATGGTTCTCAGCCACCATGTGGGTGCTGGGGATTGAACCCAGGTCCTCTGCAAGAGCAGTCAGCGCTCTTAACCGCTAGGCTATTTCTCCAGCCCATGGTCTCTGTCTTTCTATTTAGCCAAGGATAACCTTGAATTTCTCAGTCCTCTGCCTTCTGCAATTGTGCTGTAATTCTGAACATGTATCACCATGACTGATGTTTTTAGATTTAATGAGACAAGCTCTTACTTTTAGCCCTGGCTGTCCTAGAACTTACTAGGTAGCCCAGACTGGCCTTAAATGCATGATTCTCCTGCTTCAGCTTCCTAAATGCTGAAGTTACAGGTATACCCACCTTGACCAGCCAGGATTCTTATAAGATATAGTGTGGAAAATGCTTTTTAGCTCCCTACAACTTAAAAAAAAAAAAAATCCATGTTTTTATTTATTTATTTTTTCATGTTTTAAAATTCTATATCATTTCCTGTGTCTATATTTTCACCATCAAGAATTCCATCTTGTAAAAGATTGTAGAACTTTGGGCTAATGAGATGGCTAAGTGTTTAAAGGTACTTACTGCCACACCTGACAATGTGTGTTTGAGCCTCAGACTCACATGGTGGAAGGAGAGATCTGACTCCTGCAAGTTATCCTCCATACATGCTTGTGAGTCACATTCATACAAAATAAAAAAAATGTAAGTTGAAAAAAACCTTGTGGAGCCTTGCCTGCAGTCATAGTCATTTATATAATAAAAATTATGGGTGTTTTTCTGTGTAGCATTACAATATTGAATGTAAAAGTATGCCCCCTTCCCACTTCTTAGTTCTTTAAAGGAAAAGAGGTGAGCATATTCATAGTACTTGGACTTCCTTATGCCTTTGTACCTTTTACATCTCTGACATAAGCAGATACTAAGTATAGGAAATACTCAACAAATTGTTCTCTTAGGTTGATATAAATGAGATGACCTTTGATACCTTTGTTTTCACTACAGAATAAGGAAATGGACTAGGAGGAATTTGGAATCACTTTCACATAAAGGCTCAGAGGAAGATGTAGATTTAATAAGGTCTGCAGTTAATCTGTTTGAGAATAGTTAGCTGGTTTATAGCTGCTTTCAGCATTGAACCCCCCCCCCCCAAATAGTAACTTGAAATGTCAAATGAGAAATGCATAACAGCAGATTACTTTTATTGAATAGAATTTGGGGAAACTCAGAGTCCTATCTATTTAGATTCTCCTGTTAGGCTTACTGTTTATAAGCCCATAGTGTTTGTTAGTGGTCAAACTATAGACCTCAAAAATAAACAAAAAGCTCTCGGTTTTGGATTAGGATATTAGATTTTTATAGGCCTATAGTTTACAGCGTGTCCATTTTTGTTAGTTGTGCCTGCAGTTGTGACTTCAGGACTGTATATTGGTTTTAGAGCTGAGAGTAAGAAGAAAAATTCCAGTGCTTCCAAGTTACTTAGTCACTACATAAATAGTTGAAATTTTTGATAGATTCTCTTCATACACTGATTATAGTCTTGTCTAAAGACTAATTGTTAAAATAGCAGCAATAAGTTACTTTTAAATCAAAAGATTCTGTGCTTTTGTGGGAGTAATCTCACTTCAAAGGTAAAATAAGACATGTTTGACTCCTAGAAATATTACATTGTTGAAGTACTTACCTATTTTAGGTACATATGCTAAAATTTCTCCTTATAGATAAATTTGTCATTGAGAATTAGCAACACTAAAAGAAATAAATCAATACTAAATTAATTTTTTAGTATGAAGTTGATTTTTAAATTTTTAATTCTTAAGCTAGTCTGGATAAGTTTTCCATAGATTTTGGAATATGGAAAAATCTTTAAGTTAGGTCTGTGCTTTGTGACTATTTGGTTAGATAGGTGTGTTAAAAATTGAGTAATAGGGGCTGGAGAGCTATCCTAGTGGTTAAGAGCACCGACTGCTCTTGCAGAGGACCTGGGTTCGATCCCCAGCACCCACATGGCGGCCAAGAACCGTCTGTAACTCCAATTCCAGGAGAACTCTAGTTCTAGGGGAATTCGACACCCTCTTCTGACCTCTGTGGCATTGCATGACATGGGTGCACAAACCTACACGCAGACAGTACATTCATACACATACAAAAATAAATAAAATTTAAAAAAAGTTCTTTAAAAAATAAAATAAAATTGAGTAATAACAAGTTTTATAATGCCTCCATTTTTTGAAAATTTTCATTTGTTAGGATTTATGCGTCTATCAAGGGCCTTTAATGTGGGAAGTACTATTCTAATTTTGTGAGCCAGGTGAGTAGAATTAACAAAGATTTGTGCCTTTCTTGCACTTTAATTCCGAAATGGAGAGAGGAGTAGAGTTAGTAAGTTATATAGTATCTTGGAAGCATTGGGAAAAGGGCAAAGGCAGGAACATGTTAAGCAAGGTATGTTCCTCAGTGTGACTGAAGCAGAATAAGAATTTGAGAAAGTGGTATCAAGAGTGGGCCAGAGATACAAGAGAAAGTTGGGAGAGATAGCTTTGTAGTAGTAGGACATTGAAAAGACTTGGCTTTTACTTTTTTTTTTTTTTTGGGTCTTTTTGAGACGGGGTCTCCCTGTAGCCCCAGCTGTCCTGGAACTCACTCTGTAGACCAGGCTGGCCTTGAACTCACAAAGATCTGCCTGCCTCTGCCTCCCGAGTGCTGGGATTAAAGGCGTGCGCCACCACGCCCGGCGGCTTTTACTTTTAGATGTACTGGTACCTTTTGAACAGAGTGGCGAGATCTTGATTTATATTTTTAAAAAGCCTGGTTGCTCTGATATGAATAGACTACGGAAGGGGAGCAGGAAGTATGCAAGGAAATGATTTAGAATGCATTTGAGAAATTTTGTACCAAACGTAGATCTGGGTTTTAGCAATTAAGGAAGGTATCAGAGACTGGGCCAATAGGACAAAGCAAAATAGTATAAAGGCATAAACATTTTGAAAATTACACCTTTTATTAATAAAAGCAACAATTTCATGAAAAGGTTCAAAAGAAATTTTATTTAAAGATTAATGCTTAATTTATATGTCTTGTCAGTAATTGTATATATATGGAATATAATATGGCATTGCAGTAAATGGGATAAGTGATTAGATCAGGGTAGTTGACATATTTGCTACCTAAGGCATTTCTTCGTGTTAAGAACATTGAGTCTTCTATGCCAGTTGTTTGAAATATTAATTGTGGTCAGCTCTGGCTAGCCTATTGTGCTATAGAGCATTTGAAGCTATTTCTATTATCCAAATGCCTCTTAGTAACCATCCTTTCCTCATTTCTCTCTCTCCTTACACTGTTCCCACACTCTGGATACTAGTATTCTGTTCTTTAAAAATATTTGTGGGGTGGAGAGATGGCTCAGCAGTTAAGAGCACTGTGTGCTCTTGCAGAGGACCGGGGTTTGATTCTCAGCACTCACATGGCGGCTAAGAACCATCTTTAAGTTGGGCATGGTGGTGAATACCTTTAATCCTAGCACTCAGGAGGCAGAGGCAGGTGGATCTCTGTGAGTTCAAGGCCAGCCTGGTCTACAGAGTGAGTTCTGGGCCAGCTGGGGCTATAGGGAAGCCCTGTCGCAAAAGAAAAAAAAATTTTTTTTTAATTTTTGGATTAAATTCTGAATCCTTAAATCTGTTTTTCTAGATTTTTGGTATAACTTTTTTTAATTTGTTGAAAGCTACTTCATGTTAATTAAACTCCACTAAAAGGATCGTGTAGTATATTCACTAGTATACCCCTAGTGAATTTTTAGAAAACTTAGTTCTCGAAATGGCTTCATTTTGACAAACAGGCACCCAAATGTATTATTATTAATTTCTGTGAAGATAATTGAAGTACTTTCTTAACTTAAACCACACATTTCCAAGATAACCTTAAAGTCAAAATGAGAGGCTGCAATGCATATTATTAAAAGTAGTACTATGATTGAGTATAAAGAAACTGATCCTAACCATATAATTTCAGTGTAGGCCATGGCTACTTTTTTTCTTAAATTTCCTCACAAGTAAAAATAAGCATTGTACTAGATATTATGAGAATAAGTTACTCTGTATGAAAGTAAAGTCACATAAAAAATATACATTAGTATGCATATTTGACCCAGTAAGAAAGTTTCAAATTAAATCTGCACATTCCATATGTAGATGAAATATAATCATTAATTTATTGGAATTTTATTCTTTACCCATAAAAAAATGGTCCTCCCAAACTACTTTGATTAATTAATAGAGGGCAATTTTGATTAGTGAATAATTCATGAGTAAAGCAAAACACTTTTTGAAGGCCAGGTGACATTTTTTTTTTTTTTTTTTTTTTTGGTCTTTTTGAGACAGGGTCTCCCTGTAGCCCCAGCTGTCCTGGAACTCACTTTGTAGACCAGGCTGGCCTTTAACTCACAAAGATCCACCTGCCTCTGCCTCCCAAGTGCTAGGATTAAAGGCATGCGCCACCACGCCCGGCTCAATTTTTTTTTTAATATTAGGCTTTCTCAAACTATTTGAGAATACTTTGTTTCAAAGATTTCCGTGGTAAACTAAAAAGTCAGTTAAAAGAGACTACTCTTTTGGGACTGGAGAGATGGCCTAGCGGTTAAGAGCGCCGACTGCTCTTGCAGAGGACCCTGGTTCGATCTCCAGCACCCACATGGTGGCTGAAAACCGTCTTTAACTCCAGTTCCAGGGGACTCTGATGCCCTCTTCTGACCTCCGCGGCATTGCACGACACGGGTGCACAGACCTACATGCAGACAGTACATTCATACACATAATAAAAAAATAAAAATAAAAAAATTAAAAGAAAAGAGACTACTCTTTTAAGAGCTGAGAAAAAAGAACTATTTAACCAACATACTTCTTTCCTATCCCCAGGTGAATTTTTCCTTCATGGTTTAAAAATCACTATATAGTGAGGAATGTCATAAGCTCTGTAGCTGAATTCAGAGTAGCAGCCAAGTAGCTTGTCTGGCAGCCCTACTACAAGGAGGGACTTGGATGTTCTTCACTGTGTCTGATTGTCAGCTAGTTGAATTAGTGTGAAAACCATAAAAGTCATGGGAAACTTCTTTATTTATGTTAACTTTAATATTCATGATTCAAAGATTACTTAGCATGTGCTGAAGCCTTAAAATTAAGTGGCCCTTGATTTAGTGTCTATAGAATAAGTTTTGTCTGTTAGAAAAACAATTATAGTTTTCAGTGATTAGTGATAGGGTAATATCAAAACTCAAATGCTCATTTCCATTTAATATTAAGACCTTTACTTTTTTTTTTTTTTATGTTTTTGAGACAAGGTCTCCCTGTAGCCCCAGCTGGCCTGGAACTCACTCTGTAGACCAGGCTGGCCTTGAACTCACAGAGATCCACCTGCCTCTGCCTCCCTGGGGTTAAAGGCGTGCACTACCACGCCTGGCAAGACCTTTTACTTTCTAAAACTTTTAAAATACATTTTATGGGGCTGGAGAGATGGTTCAGTAGTTAAGAACACTGACAGCTCTTGGAGAGGACCCAGTTTCTTCCAGCATCCACATGGTGGCTAATAACCGTTTGTAACTCCAGTTCCAGGGGATCTCATGCCCTCTTCTGACCTCCATGGGCATTGTACAACATGGGTGCACTTATGTACATGCAGGCAATACCTCAAACACATAAAGTAAAAATAAAATATTTTTAAAAATATATTTAATTACCATGTTTTTTTTAATTTTTTTTATTAATTTTATTTATTTCTGTATGTGTATGAATGTACTGTCTGCATGCAAGTTTGTGCACCGTGTCGTGCAATGCAGCGGGGGTCAGAAGAGGGTCTCGGATTCCCCTGGAGCTGGAGTTCTCCTGGAATTGGAGTTTCAGACGGTTCTTGGCCGCCATGTGGGTGCTGGGGATCGAACCCGGGTCCTCTGCAAGAGCAGTCGGCGCTCTTAACCGCTAGGCCATCTCTCCAGCCCCCTAATTACCATGTTTTTTTAATTTCACTCTTATGTTTTCATCCTAAGCTATAGAATATAGCATGCCGGATATGGTGACAACTTTAGTCCCAGCACTCAGCAGGCGGATCTCTGAGTTCAAGGCCAGTCTAGTCTACATAGGGAGCTCTACAGGCCAGCTGGGGCTACAGGGAGACCTTGTCTCAAAAAGAGAAAGGAAAAAAAATACATATATATATATATGAATTTATAGTATAGGAGAACAGAAGTGAGTCATCTGCCTGTTTCTCTCTGGGCCTCAAAACCAGGGGCTCATATATACTAGGAAAGGAAAGTGCTCTACCACTGAGCTAAATCCCCAGGCCCAAATCTTAACTTTCAGTAATAGTATCCAGAAATGCATTGTTTGGATAAGCATATATAAGAAACATTGTTAAAAGTTCTGATAGGAGCCTGGAGTCCCAACACTCAGGAGGCAGAGGCAGGTAGATCTCTGTGAGTTCAAGGCCAGGCTGGTCAATATAGGGAGCTCCAGGCCAGCTAGGACTAAAGTGAGACCCTGTCTCAAAAAGACAAAAAAAAAAAAGTTCTGATAAGGATTAAGTTGTAGTCAAAGTTGTCTATACTAAAGTACTTTTCCGCTCTCTTCTCTTCTTCCCATCTGCTTTCTCAAAAAAAAAAAAAAAAATGGGGGTGTGTGGTAAAATTTGATAGACTTCATGAGTATTGAAACATAACTGATAGCTGGGTGTGGTGGTTCACGCCTTTAGTCCTAGCACTTGGAGAGACCGCGAGGCAAGTGCGATCTTGATGTGAGTAAACGGCCCTTCTGGTCTACAAAGTGGTTACCAGCACAGCGGGGCTATCAGAGGAGACCCTGTCTCAAAAAGACAATTACAAAAAAAAAAAAAAGAAAAAAAACAAAAAAAAAAAAAAAAAAAAACAACCATAAACTGAACAAACTTTGTAAAAAAAAAAAATCCTAATATGTGAAATTTTGTTTTGGGAATAAGTTTTGAGGAACTCTGTACTAGAAAACCACTATATTGTCAGGCTGGAGATATAGCTATTTTAGAATATTTGATTATAGCATGCACAGGGCCCTTGATTCTATTCCTGACACTGTGAAAGACACTGAGCATAAGTTGTAAAGGAGTTGATAAAGTAGTATAGTTTAGTTATCAACAGTCACAAAAAGCAGGAAAATTAAATTAGTGGGAAGGATTAGTTGTTTCCTCAAACCTATAGGAAGGAGTAATTAGAAGCTAAATGCATATTTACTTAATATAGGTTCTAGGGGGTTCATTTTAAATTTTGTGAGCCATTTGATTTTTATAGTTAATGGTTTTATTGTTATATTTGCCTCAAGTTTTGAAGTCATTGTGCATTTATAAAAGTTATAAACTGTGGTTTCTTTAAATATATACAACATTATGTTGTTAGAAGAATTATTTTGCATAATTTGTTATGAACATCTTTATTATATATAATTCAATATGCATAACTCATTAAGATTTTCCCTTTCCCCTTCTTTCTAGGAAGATGATCAATATGATCTTGAAGATCTTTCTGTACAAATGAGGGAACTACAAAGAACCAAATATAATTCTGAAGTTCAGGATCTATTTTGAAATGATTTTATTTTCAGCATGAAGAGTATATGTGGTTACCTTTATGAATGTAGAGACATGAGAAAAGAGTTATGATGGCAAAAAACAAAGAGCCTCGTCCCCCATCCTATACTATCAGTGTAGTTGGACTCTCTGGTACTGAAAAAGACAAAGGTAACTGTGGAGTTGGAAAATCTTGTTTGTGCAATAGATTTGTGCGCTCAAAAGCAGATGAGTATTATCCAGAACATACTTCTGTGCTTAGCACCATTGACTTTGGAGGACGAGTAGTAAACAATGATCACTTTTTATACTGGGGTGACATAACACAAAATGGTGAAGATGGAGTAGAATGCAGAATTCATGTCATTGAACAAACTGAGTTCATTGATGACCAGACTTTCTTGCCTCATCGAAGTACAAATTTGCAACCATATATAAAACGTGCAGCTGCCTCTAAATTGCAGTCAGCAGAAAAACTAATGTATATTTGCACTGATCAGCTAGGATTGGAGCAAGACTTTGAACAGAAGCAAATGCCTGAAGGGAAACTGAATGTAGATGGATTTTTATTGTGTATTGATGTAAGTCAAGGATGTAATAGGAAATTTGATGATCAACTTAAATTTGTGAATAACCTTTTTGTCCAGCTATCAAAATCAAAAAAGCCTGTAATAATAGCAGCAACTAAATGTGATGAATGTGTGGATCATTATCTTAGAGAAGTGCAAGCATTTGCTTCAAACAAAAAGAACCTTCTTGTAGTGGAAACATCAGCAAGATTTAATGTCAACATTGAGACATGTTTCACTGCATTGGTACAAATGTTGGATAAAACTCGTGGCAAGCCTAAAATTATTCCCTATCTGGATGCTTATAAAACACAGAGACAACTTGTTGTCACAGCAACAGATAAGTTTGAAAAACTTGTGCAGACTGTGAGAGATTATCATGCAACTTGGAAAACTGTTAGTAATAAATTAAAAAATCATCCTGATTATGAAGAATACATCAACCTAGAGGGAACAAGAAAAGCAAGAAATACATTTTCGAAACACATAGAACAACTCAAACAGGAACATATAAGGAAAAGGAGAGAAGAATATATAAGTACCTTACCAAGAGCTTTTAATACTCTTCTACCAGATCTAGAGGAGATTGAACATTTGAATTGGTTGGAAGCTTTGAAGTTAATGGAAAAGAGAGCAGATTTCCAGTTATGTTTTGTGGTGCTAGAAAAAACTCCTTGGGATGAAACTGACCATATAGACAAAATTAATGATAGACGAATCCCATTTGACCTCCTGAGCACTTTAGAAGCTGAAAAGGTCTATCAGAACCATGTACAACATCTGATATCAGAGAAAAGGAGAGTGGAAATGAAGGAGAAATTCAAAAAGACTTTGGAAAAAATTCAGTTCATTTCACCTGGGCAACCATGGGAGGAAGTTATGTGTTTTGTTATGGAGGATGAAGCATTTAAATATATCACTGAGGCTGATAGCAAAGAGGTGTATGGTAGGCATCAGCGGGAGATAGTTGAAAAAGCCAAAGAAGAGTTTCAGGAAATGCTTTTTGAGCATTCTGAGCTTTTTTATGATTTAGATCTTAATGCAACACCAAGTTCGGATAAAATGAGTGAAATTCATACAGTTCTAAGTGAAGAACCTAGGTATAAAGCTTTACAGAAACTTGCACCTGATAGGGAATCTCTTTTACTTAAGCATATAGGATTTGTTTATCATCCCACTAAAGAAACCTGCCTTAGTGGCCAATATTGTACAGACATTAAAGTGGAACAGCTACTTGCCAGTAGTCTTTTGCAGTTGGACCATGGCCGCTTACGCTTGTATCACGATAGTTCCAATATAGATAAAGTTAACCTTTTCATTTTAGGTAAAGATGGCCTTGCCCAGGAACTAGCAAATGAGATAAGGACTCAATCCACTGATGATGAGTATGCCTTAGATGGAAAAATTTATGAACTTGATCTTCGGCCCATTGATGCCAAATCGCCTTACATTTTGAGTCAGTTATGGACTGCAGCTTTTAAACCACATGGGTGCTTCTGTGTATTTAATTCCATTGAGTCACTGAGTTTTATTGGGGAATTTATTGGAAAAGTAAGAACTGAAGCTTCTCAGATCAGAAAAGATAAATATATGACCAATCTTCCTTTTACATTAATTCTTGCTAATCAGAGAGATTCCATTAGTAAAAACCTACCAATTCTCAGGCACCAAGGACAGCAGTTGGCCAACAAATTACAGTGTCCTTTTGTAGATGTACCTTCTGGCACATATCCTCGTAAATTTAATGAATCTCAAATAAAGCAAGCTCTGAGAGGAGTATTGGAATCAGTTAAACACAATTTAGATGTTGTGAGCCCTGTTCCTATCAATAAGGATGTGTCGGAAGCTGACTTGAGAATTGTCATGTGTGCCATGTGTGGTGATCCATTTAGTGTGGATCTTATTCTTTCACCCTTCCTTGATTCTCATTCTTGCAGTGCTGCTCAAGCTGGACAGAGTAATTCCCTCATGCTTGATAAAATTATTGGTGAAAAAAGGAGGCGAATTCAGATCACAATATTGTCATACCACTCCTCAATTGGAGTAAGGAAAGATGAACTGGTTCATGGGTACATATTAGTTTATTCTGCAAAACGCAAAGCTTCAATGGGAATGCTTCGAGCATTTCTGTCAGAAGTTCAAGATACCATTCCTGTACAACTGGTGGCAGTTACTGACAGTCAAGCAGACTTTTTTGAAAATGAGGCTATCAAGGAGTTAATGACTGAAGGAGAACACATTGCAACTGAGATAACTGCTAAATTTACAGCATTGTATTCTTTATCCCAATATCATCGGCAAACTGAGGTCTTTACTCTATTTTTCAGTGATGTTCTAGAGAAAAAAAATATGATAGAAAATTCCTATTTGTCAGATACTACAAGGGAATCAACCCATCAAAGTGAAGATGTTTTTCTACCATCTCCAAGAGACTGTTTTCCCTATAACAATTATCCTGATTCAGATGATGACACTGAAGCACCACCTCCTTATAGTCCAATTGGGGATGATGTACAGTTGCTTCCAACACCTAGTGACCGTTCCAGATACAGGTTAGATTTGGAAGGAAATGAGTATCCTGTTCATAGCACCCCAAACTGTCATGATCATGAACGCAACCATAAAGTGCCTCCGCCTATTAAACCTAAACCAGTTGTACCTAAAACAAATGTGAAAAAACTGGATCCAAACCTTTTAAAAACAATCGAAGCTGGTATTGGTAAAAATCCAAGAAAACAGACTTCCCGGGTGCCTTTGGCACATCCTGAAGATATGGACTCTTCAGATAACTATGTGGAACCCATTGACACAATTTTCAAACAGAAGGGCTATTCTGATGAGATTTATGTTGTCCCAGACGATAGTCAGAATCGAATCATTAAGATTCGAAACTCTTTTGTAAATAGTACCCAAGGAGATGAAGAAAATGGATTTTCAGATAGAACATCAAAAGGTCATGGGGAACGTAGACCTTCAAAATACAAATATAAATCTAAAACTTTGTTTAGTAAAGCCAAGTCATACTACAGAAGAACGCATTCAGATGCAAGTGACGATGAGGCTTTCACTACTTCTAAAACGAAAAGAAAAGGAAGACATCGTGGAAGTGAAGAAGATCCACTACTTTCCCCTGTTGAAACTTGGAAAGGTGGTATTGATAATCCTGCAATTACTTCTGACCAGGAGGTAGATGATAAGAAGATGAAGAAGAAGACACACAAAGTAAAAGAAGATAAAAAAGTAAGTTTAATTTATTGTTAGTTATGCTTATAAAGGTGCCCATTTTTGCCTTTTAAAAAATGTTTCTTAAGATAATAAGTTTGACATTGATAGGAGCTTGAGTAACTATAGTTTACCTCTTGTAATTTTTAAAAATTACATTTTCTGGGGATGGGTTTTTTTTTTTTTGTAATTTTATTTCTTTATGCTTTATTTGGGACAGAAGTTTGACTTCCTATTCAGCATAAGAACTGTGGATGAATGTTTGTCTTTTACATTTACAGTAAATGTTAATTCATCTAATACCAAGCACTAAAAACTTTACTGTTTATTAACTTTCTATTACATCTTTTTCACAGTAGTATTTTAACAGCTTCTATTACTATTTGACACTTGATCTCACATAGTTTTTCATTCAAAAATTTTATAGTATTCCCTAGTACACCTTTAATCCCAGCACTTGGGAGGTAAAGCCAGGAAGATCTGTGTGAGTTTGAGGCCAAGCCTGGTCTACAAAGTGAGTTTCAGGCCAGCTGGGGGTACAGGGAGACCCTGACTCAAAAGACAAAAAAAAAAAAAAGACTCACTGTATTTTTACTCTGTTATTTTGGACATTTCATCTCTTAAGTCTATGGTTGTAATTATTTTTTTTCAAAGCCAATTTTTATTGAACCTTTGATAATAAATTATTATTACATATTCCTTGCAGTTGATTACTTACCAGGCTCAATTAAGGATATGGATGTTTGGAGTAAGCTTACTCTAATTTTTCTGTATATATAGAAAAACTGCCTATTATAATTGAATATGCATTTTAGTCAAAGCTTAAACTGTGGTGTTTTCTTTATTCTGTAGACTAAGAATGTAAACTTTTGAAGTGAGACTCATCTAGATGAGACATGTACCATTTATTCTTCGGACCTATGACACATGATACAGTAACTCTTCCTCAACCTTTTTTTAAAATTTATTTTTAATTTTATCTTTTTTTTTTTTTTAATGTGTATGAATTTACTGTCTGTATGTAGGTTTGTGTACCCGTGTCGTGCAATGCCATGGAGATCAGAAGAGAGTGTGGGATTCCCCTGGAACTGGAGTTAAAGAAGGTTCTCAGCCACCATGTGGGTGCCAGGGATCAAACCCGGGTCCTCTGCAAGAGCTGTCTGTGCTCTCAACCGCTAGGCCATCTCTCCAGCCCCAATTTTATCTTTTTAAGACAGGGTCTCCCTGTAGCTACCAGGCTGGTCTCCCAAAGTTCCTAGTGCCTCTGCTTCCCAAGTGCTGGAATTGAAGGTGTGTCACACCTGGCCGCACTAAACCTTTTATTGCTAGATTTACTTATGAAGTGGGTTTTTTTTCTTTTTTTTTTGGTCTTTTTGAGACAAGGTCTCCCTTTAGTCCCAGCTGGCCTAGAGCTTGCTATGTAGACCAGGCTGGCCTTGAACTCACAGAGATCTGCCTGCCTCTGCCTCTCGAGTGCTGGGATTAAAGGTGTATGCCACCACACCCGGCTTGGTTTCATTTTTGAAATAGGAAATACCACATAGCTCAGGTTATCCTTGAACTCACTGTGTTCTTAAAGCTGGCTTTGAACTTGAAAGTATTCCTGCCTGTCTCCTGAGTACTGGAATTTTGTAGGCGTTCCATCACCACACTCTATGCTGTCTATACCTTTTTTTTTTTTGGAGGGGGGGGTCTTTTTGAGACAGGGTCTCCCTTTAGTCCCAGCTGGCCTGGAACTCCCTATGTAGACCAGGCTGGCCTTGAACTCACAAAGATCTGCCTGCCTCTGCCTCCCAACTGTCTATACCTTTTATGACTGCCAGAAGCATTTTTTTTTCTGTTAACTTGCATAGGCAGATTGAATGTCTATAATCTGAAAATCCCAAATCCAAAATGCTCCAAAATCTGAAATGTTGTGGGCTCCAACATAATGCAGCACATGGTAAATTCCTTATCTGATCTCATCTCATAGGTTACATTGAAAATATAGGTGCACAAAAAAATACTTAAATTACCTCTCTACTGGGCATATATAAAGCAAATGAATTTAACCTTGGGTCTCATCCTCCAGACACCTTGTTTTATATATGCAGACATTACAAAATTGGAAAAACAATCTAAATCTGAAATATTTCCTATTCCTAAGCATTTCAAATAAGGAATTCTCAACTTGTATTATTCAAACTGCCTAGCACAAAAGCACCCATAGTATTTCCATTTTTAGTATTGCTTTTTGTATGTGGTGTTTTTCTGTTTTGAGGGGGGGTTCTCTCTCTCCCTCCCTCCCTCCCTCTCTGTGTGCATGTGTATTAGTGTTTGTGTATGTATGTATGTATGTATGCATATGTATCCATGCATATGTGTGGATAATGTGTAGAGGCCAGAGGTGAATGATGGGTGTCTTCAAGACCTCTATCCCTCTGTACCATATATTTTGAGCCAGCTTCTCACTAAAGCTACAGTTCCCAGTTGGCTAGGCTGGCTGCTCAGTGGGCTCCAGAGATCTGCCTGTCTTCATCTTCTAAGCACCGGGGTTATAGATGCTTACTATTGTGGCCAGCTTTTTTTTTTTTTTTAATTTATTTTTATTTCTTTATGTGTATGAATGTACTGTCTGCATGCAGCTTTTATGTGGGTCCTGGGGATCAAAACACAGATCCTCATTTTACCAACTGTTCTATATATAGATGATCTTCTAATATAGTTGGAACTTCTGATCCATCTCCCCAGCCCCCAACATAATTTCATTCTAAATAGTAGTTGCAGGAATAGTAAAGAATTTTGTGTATATCTTCACCCAGATTTACTGCTTGTTTACATTTATTTAGCTTTTCTTGCTTGAGCACTAAGCATGTGTATTAGTTTGCTTGTCTTAAGCCTTTGGGGCTTAAGTTGCCTTATACTCACATAATACTGTGTGTGACACTATTCCTTGGGAGACATGATCAAATGTCTACTCACCCCAGATAGGGAACCAATGATAGACTTAAGTAAGGATATCACTGGAGTCCACCTTGGTGAATTTGTTTTATTGAAGTTACTTATAAGAGTATGGGTAAGGGGTTACATAAGGAGTAGAAGTGACTCGGGAAGCTACATCACCAAAGTCCACCCATCATGGCTGACAGGTCACAAAAACAGGAAAACAGAGCTCACTGTACACTACAGGCAACTCAACAGGTTGAAGGTATTTTTTCCAGGAACCTCTGCTGATCTGGGCCTCTTTAGGCAGGCTCAGCTTGTTTGAGAGGGTTTCTCAGTAGTCCTTGATGACATGGGGAAGAGGAGCTTATAGTGAATATGTCTGTTTCAGGGATTTCTTGAAGCCTTTGAGTTGTTTGCTTCCTGAACTTAAGGAACTTCCTTGAAGGATGGACTATTTCACCTTCCCTTAGAACATCCAGTGTCTATAAAGAACTACTCTTCCAGATGGAACTGCCTTATTTTAGAGTATGTTGCTTCTCAACACAGTGCTTTAATTATTAGATTAATAGGTTGTATATTTGGACTCAGGATTTTTGGAAGTTTTTAAATCTTGAAGTAATTTTAAAGTTTGATATGTGTTTGATTCTAGACGATGGTTTTCAAAAGATTAGCGTAGATTATAATGTGACTTGAGGGATAAGGCTTTGTGCTGAAATTATATTTTGAGGCTTTATATTTAAGTATGCACAGTGAGATGAGCACTGCTTTGCCCACCTTGTTTTCATTTTGTTTGTTTTGTTTTGTGGTGCTAGGATAAAACCCAGGGCCTTGCACATATTGCAAAGGGCTCCTACCCCTCAGCTCTGTTCCCAGCCCTGTAAGCATTTTTTTTCATAGTGTACACTGGACTTGAGTAATTGAAGTTGTCTTGGTTGTGAGAAGCTATTAAAAGACAAAAATGTGAAGATTTACATCCCTTAAAGAGTTGAAATGGTAATCTGGGAGATTTTGTGGTTAGGGAAGTGTTAGGAAAAGTTCTGTTAGAACAATTGAAATATTCATAATCGAATATTGAGACTGAAATAGTAATGACATTACATTTATAAGATTCTTTACTGGGGCTGGAGGGATGGCCTAGCGGTTAAGAGCACCGACCGCTCTTGCAGAGGACCCGGGTTCGATCCCCAGCACCCACATGGCGGCCGAGAACCGTCTGTAACTCCAATTCCAGGAGAACTCCAGTTCCAGGGGAATCCGACACCCTCTTCTGACCTCTGCGGCATTGCACGACACGGGTGCACAGACCTACATGCAAACAGTACATTCATACACATAAATAAAATTAAAAGAAAAGATTCTTTACTAATGTATAGAGCTAGTTTAGAACTAAAATTAAGAACCTGCTCCATAAGGAATGCTCTGCTGGTATTCATATTGCAATTAGGAAAGATATCATATAGTTATGAGGCAGTTGTAAACATTTAGTTATAAAGTGATGGGGGTTCAGAGGCTGCATGGGAAGTGAACAAAGCTAAAGTTAATAAACTTGACAAGACTGAAAAAATAAGACAAGGTGTATATAAACACTTGAGAATAAAAAAGGAGAACATAATTAGAGGTAGTTGAAGTTTAAAAGATACTAGAGAATACTGTTATTTTGGTGCAAGCAGTTTTGAAAATTTAAACAAAATCAACGTTTAGAAAAATGTAATTTGGGGGCTGGAGAGATGGCCTAGTGGTTAAGAGCGCCGACTCTCTTGCAGAGGACCCGGGTTCGATCCCCAGCACTCACATGGTGGCTAAAAACTGTCTTTAGCTCCAGTTCCAGGGGAGTCCGACACCCTCTTCTGATAACTCTGCCGCATTGCATGAATGTACTGTCTGCATGTAGGGTGCACAGACCTACATGCAGACAGTACATTCATACACATACGAAAATAAAATAAAAAAAAAAGAACCTTTTAAAAAAAATGTAATTTGATAATTTGCCTAAATAAGA
The DNA here is from genome assembly GCA_009823505.1 of Rhizomys pruinosus. Lineage (NCBI taxonomy): Eukaryota > Metazoa > Chordata > Mammalia > Rodentia > Spalacidae > Rhizomys > Rhizomys pruinosus. Next base: position 1,681,319 of record VZQC01003457.1, on the reverse strand, counting down.
AAACTTTGAATAATTTTGTAGTTATTCAAAATTGTGAAATTGCAATTTAACACCAAGGAAATACTGGATTTTATTGGGGAAGTTTCAAGAAGCAGGTAGGTCATTCTGGTGTTACACAAATTATTTCAGAGAATGGAATATGATTTTCAATTAATTCTCTTGTCCTTAATTATATTTCCAGACAAGGAAGATATAAGAAAGGAAAAGTACATACCCATTTCATTCATTAGTTTACATACAAAATTCTTAAACACAGGTCTGTACACCTCCTTAACTATGATTTTTGAAATCCCATAACTTTTGTTTTGAAACAGTCTTGCCTTGTTAGCCTAGGCTAGCCCCAAGCTCTTGCATCTCCAGCTTCCACATTCCAAGTGATGGGATTAAAGGCATGCTTCACCATGGCAGACTGTCTACTTTATGGGTTTCAGGTGAGGAATTTTGGACCTATTAGTGGTCCAAAACATCAAACAGTATATAAAAAGAAAACCTTACCTAATTTATGTATGTGCAGAAGATGTCTTGCTATTAAAGAATTCTATATTGTGAGTTGCTCCATACATAAGCTAAAGAGGAAAAAGAATTATAATGGCAGTAAATGGAGAAAAAAATGCTTGATAAAATTTGTGAGCAGGTTTTAGGAGCAAAAATATTAGATACTTTAGAAGTAAGTCTTAGGTTTAGAATAAGTCTTAGGTTTAGAAATACTGGATTTGTGATTTACAGAACCTCAACAGTCTTTATTAAGTAAAATGCCTTTTAAAAATAAATGCTATTGTTACAGGCAGGGGTCTGAGTCTAGAGGCCATAAGCTGTAGTTTTCAGGTTCTTGTGCCCATATGCAATGAATTTTACAGACGTACATAGTTACAGGAAAGGAAGTAGTTTATTAAGATACAGAGGATCTTGGAGACATGTCATATCTGCCTGTGGCCTGAGAGCTACAGGGGAAAAGGGCCTAAGTGATGTCTTTGGCAAACCTTTATGGGTCATTAACATAGTTAGTACTTGGCCTCTTCCAATTTCTTGTCATGTGGGCTTTTCAGAGCATGCTCCCTTGACTGAAAGTAGCTTTGAGAAACCAAGGCCTGCCGGTCTTTCTGCTGCTGCCTTTCATATGTTAAACTGTAGAACTTTGCTTTTCCTATGCTTTTGCCTGGCTGTTAACCAAATGGCAGCCAACATTTTCATTTTATTTGTAAATTGTTCCTTTTAGATAAAAAGATAGTAAAAAAAATATGAAAATATATCTGTTTGAACTTTCATTCAAATGTATAAATTCCAAGGAAGGTGTACTTTCCCCTTTTAGTGTATATATTACTTAACTTTTTGTGTGTGTGTGTGTGTGTGTGTGTGTGTGTGTGTGTGTATTCTCACTGGGTAACATTGGCTGGCTTGGAACTTACTATGTAGACCAGGCTTGCCTCAAAAGCCTTCCTCTGCCTTCTACTGTCTTCCCAGTGCTGTAATTAAAGGCTACACCTATCACTTAACCTCTTAATCCTTCCAAGTTCACACCTTGAAGAAATCAGGATCTTTACTGATGTCTCCTCTCTCCCCCTTCACTCTTAGGCAGAGGATTGAACCTATATTTAGAAGGTCCTTAATATGCTTAAAAGTTTTTCCCCCTAATTTTTAACCTGTTTTCTGTGATTTATTTATTATATATATATATTTTATATATATATATATATATTTTGTGTGTCTTTTCAAGATAGGGTCTCCTGTAGCCCCAGCTGTCTGGGAACTCACTATGTAGACCAGGCTGGCCTTGAACTTAAAGAGATCTGCCTATCTCTGCCTCCCAAGTGCTGGGATTAAAGGTGTGGGCGATCGCACCCAGCTTTCTGTGAATATTTATTTTTTAGATTAATAATTATAAGCATTAACTCTTAAGGGATAGTGGGATTCACATTTGGTAAGGAGAAGTATTTTTAGAAGACTGAAAGTTTTTTCCTCCAAACCTTCAATCAGTATCTTTTTTTGTTTTTGTTTTTGTCTTTTTGAGACAGGGTCCCCCTGTAGCCCCAGCTGTCCTAGAACTCACTATGCAGAGCAGGCTGCCCTTGAACTCACAGATATCCACCTGCCTCTGCCTCCTGAGCACTGGGATTAAAGGCATGCCACCAGGCCTGGCTATCTTTTTTTTTTTTTTTTTTTAAAGTCTCCTTTCTCTTGCTTGAATTCAGCCCTGTCTCCTAGGTAATAACACTGTGGGTCAGAGGAATAGAAATACACTACTGAGGTGTTTTGTTTTGTTTTGTTTTGTTTTTTTCCCCAAAGCTACTTTTTTATTGAAGTTTTATGCATTTCATACAACATTTCTTAGTCAAATTTAGACCCATTCCCCCTTTCTTGCCCCCCTCCCCCACTACTGAGTTTTTGTCTCAGCCTTTAAGTACTGGGTAAGTTTTTTTGGGGAAGGGTGTGGGGTCAGGGTCTCCCTATAGCCCCAGCTGGCCCAGAACTCACTCTGTAGACCAGGCTGGCCTTGAACTCACAGAGATCTGCCTGCCTCTGCCTCCTGAGTGCTAGGTTCTTAGCTGCCATGTGGGTGCTGGGAATCGAATCCGGGTCCTCTGCAAGAACAGTCTGTGCTGCTGAGCCATCTCTCCAGTTCCCAGTACTGGGTAATTTTTAAAGGATGAAAAATACAATGTCTACTTGTGGGCAAGATTGGTATATCAATATGTTGTAATGTGATCAGTTTGAAGTCAATATTGTTTTGTAATGGTAATACAAGAGCTATTAAAATAATTCATTTAATAATTACAACTTACTTTAAACAAGGAGACTTTATTCGGTAAGAGTTTATTGAATACTCACCATGGCTGAATGCTGGGAGAAGCAAATACAGGGATGACTTAGCCACTGGTTTTGTTTCTCAAGGAATTGTCTAATAAAATGGATTTTTTTTTTAAGATCTAAGTATGTTATATTTTGAACAAGATTTAGCAAAACTGAATTTTTCCTATATCTTTGTCTTTCCTGGAATACATTTTCTGAGATTTCTTCAGTAACTGTTGTTAGGTTGGAGGTCCCAAGACAGGAATTAAGATGGTGTGCACCGTGAGGTCCCTGCTTTCCTCTTCCTGCTAGGACCTTGCGGTTGGGAAGGTAAGAGAGAAGCAGCCCCACACAAGGCACCGGAGGAGCCTACCTGATTCCAAGGAGGTCACCGTATCCGACTTTCACCTTCAGGGCTTTCACTTGGCCAAACTGGCCAGATTCTAACACTTCACCATCTTCCTTCTCCTTGCCCTATAAGAGACCCCTAGCTTATCCTGAAGCGCCTCTCCCTCAGCCTTTCACTCCCCTGAGTTTTCCTTCTTTCTCTTCCACTTTCACTCTGCATGGCCCTTTGACTTCATTCTTCTTTGCTTTCACCCCCTGTGGCTCAAATGGTCTGTCTTTGATCATTAGCTACCTCTGTAGAGTTCATAATTTTCCATAAAGTTAAATGATGCCTGCCAGAAATGTACCTATATTCCCAGCTACTTGGGAGACTGAGGCAGGAGGCTCTTGTACCAAGAAATTTGAGAACATCTTGGTTAATATAAGTGACACTTTGTCTTCTTTAGTAGCATTTCTATGCTGGCCACATCAACTTATGGTGCTGTACAGATGTATAGTATAGTTATTTTCACCTACATTTTGCCATTTCTTGAGTTTGGTCTGTTCTGTTCTATACATTTGACCATGATTTATTGATTTTTTCCGATTGAAATATGCTTATTTCTAATTTATATTTTACTGAGACTTGAAACAAGTTACTTTATTCTGCAGCAGATTAATTGTAACTGTTAGGGACATAATGTATCAAGGAGGCATTGAACTCTTAAAATGTAGGATGTTCTAATGATATAAAATAGATAGTTGTTACTATTAAAAATACAGGTAAATTTAAAAGATTTCTGGGTTTATGTATGCTGCAAATGATCCTACTCAATCCTGGAAAAACATTTTCATGATTTCTAGGTCTGTCATCTCAGTTGATACAGCAAAGGAGTCTTCAAGTAAACAGAACTTAATTTGTGACTTCTAAGAAACTAGAATTCTGAATGTAGTGACATATGCCTGTGATCTCAGTACTTGGGAGGCTGAGACAGTAGGATCTTGAGTCAGCTTGGGCTACCCAGGTAGCAAGACTTTGCTCAAAGCAAAACAAGATAAACCTCAGTAGAAAGGAAGGTTTCTTTCTAGAAGTAATTTGTCATGTTTCCATGTTTCTACTCTTTAGCACAAAATGCAGGGGAGTATGAAAAGAAAATCTTACGATTCTAATTTTGTCCAAATATAAATACTTTATATGCTTTGCATAAAATAATTGATGATTGCCGGGCATGGTGGCTCACGCCTTTAATCCTAGCACTTGTGAGGCAGAGGCAGGCAGATCTTTGTGAGTTCAAGGCCAGCCTGGTCTACAGAGTGTGTTCCAGGACAGCTGGGGCTACAGGGAGACCCTGACTCGAAAAGACCAAAAAAAAAAAAAAAAATTGATGATTGTTTTGAGCTTTTGAAAATCTGAAGGAAAGATTTGAATTTTTTTTTTTTTCCCCTTGGGTCTTTTCGACAGGGTCTGCCTGTAGTCCCAGCTATCTTGGAACTCACTATATAGACCAGGCTGGCCTTGAACTTAGAGATCCACCTGCCTCTGCCACCTGAGTGCTGGGATTGAGTTTTTCTTCTGGAAAATTTTACTGAAGTTTTTGAGTTTCATCTGCTTTCCAAATAGGCCTGTGAACCACATCTTCAGAATTCTTGTTACACGATGTAAGAGAGAAGGAAGACACTCAGTTCTTTTTTCTTCTTTTTTCTTCTTTTTTCGCCTTTTGCCTTTTTAAGATGGGGTCTCCCTGTAGCCACAGCTGGCCTGGAACTTGTTAAGTAGAACATGCTGGTCTTGATCTCACAGCGATTCATCTGTCTCTGCCTCCCAAGTTCTGGGATTAAAAGCATGTGCCAGCCAGGCATGGTGGCACATGCCTTTAATCCTAGCACTTGGGAGGCAGAGGCAGGCGGATCTCTGTGAGTTCAAAGCCAGCCTGGTCTACATAGCGAGCTCCAGGCCAGCTGGGACTAAAGGGAGACCCTGTCTCAAAAAGACCAAAAAAATGTGCCACCACACCCAGCTTTTTCTTTATTCTTCATTAATACATTGACGTGCAAACAATCAAGTAAGGCATTTAATAGGTGAGATGGGAACCAAAGAGAAAGACAGTAGTTTTAAGAATGAAATGCAAATAAATAAATAAATAAATAAAGGAATAAAGGATTAAAGGAATGAAATGCTAGGTATAATATAAAATTTCTTTTAACTATATTTGAATATAAGTATTTGGAGAAGCTGGTGGAAATCTACCTGTTCATCTTTATAGCTATAGTTAGGATCCTGTCCAGGACTGTAAGTTTCTATTTTATTAAGTTGTTAATGGCATTAATAAAATAATCTACCAGATGGATTATAGATGTTGAAATGCTTTTTTTGGAAGATACCAGCTTGGTAAAGTTTTCTGAATTAAGGCTAGAAACTTTGCCCAATTTGTATGTATAAGAACCCTGAGTACACTTATTTTTCCTCAGTTATTTTCCCTTCCCTCATTTCACCTATGGTTAACTTAAAAAAAGTGACCAATTTTCTTCTAGGAACAAGTCTCAGTTTTCCAAAGCCTGTTTGGACTCTCAGCCAGTGCCTTGGAGCATTTATAGACTTCAAAATGTGATTAAATTAACCTTCATAGAGTCCTGGCTCCATTAAATACTTAACACTGATGTATTGCCCTATAACATTAACAGTACTTCTTACTTTCCCTTGTAGTTTTTTTTACATTATAGCTAAATATGTTTTCCCCTATACCAGAAGCATTTTAAAGGTAATTAAGATTATCATTATTTCAATATGCCCTACAAAAGTAATTCTTCTCCACATTGATTCTTGAGGGCCTTTGTTTTTTAAATGGAGTTTTCTTCTGTTGCCCAAGCTGAGCTCAAGTGATCTTCCTGTCTCTGCCTCCTGAGTGCTGAGATTATCACCATTCCTGGCTTCAGGTTTTTTTGTTTTAAGTTAAAATTCTCAGACTTCTCAGGAATGTTATTGATAGTCATTTACCAAATTTGAAGTCTTAGCCCTAAACTAGCCTAATTTAGTGGTTCTCACTCAGTGTAATACTGCTCTCCAGGGAGCATGGGACAATGTCTGGCTGTCACCACTGGGTTTGAGTGTTGTTCCTAGTGTATAGTAAACAGAAGTCAAGAATGCTGCTGAACATTCCAGAAGTCAGGTGCCATCTGCCACAATAATGATTATGCCATCCAAAATGTCTCTAGTATTAAAGTTTGAGAAACACTATATAGAGCCAAATGTGGCCTTTAAATGAGATTTTAAAAACTCAGGTATTCAAAGCATGTTTGTACCTACCTATTCATTAGGAAAGGCAGGTTTTTCCTCATAGGTCATAGTTTTTACTTCCCTGATCTCACCACAATTGAGCAAGCATGTGTTTTTAGGAAAGTGCTACTGGCCAGAGCTACATATTATTGTTACTCATCATACTTGGCTGCTCTTTATTTTGGTACAGAATTTTCTGTTCTCTTGTCACAGTGTTAGTTGAGGTTGTCATTGCTTCTTACTTGGTTTATTGTTGTTTGTTTGTTTGTTTGTTTATTGTCGAGACAGGGCCTTCCTATATCTACAGCTGACCTGGAACTTACTATGTAGATCAGGCTAGCCTCAGTCTCACAGAGCTCTACTTGCTTCTACCTCTAGTGCTGGGACTAATGGTGTGCACCACCATGCCCAGCTCACCATGAGTTTTTTAATTAAACATTTTGTGATATTTGTAGTTTTATGTCATTGTAAGATATAATATAATATAGACGTGTCATGTGCCATTCTCCAAGTTTTTTTTACAGTGGTATAACATCTTGTAAATCTATACCAGTTCCAGGAGCTCCAAAGCCCCTCTCCAGGCCTCTATGGACCACAGTGGGGCGCACCTAAGTACAGGAAAGGAACTCATAAAATAATAGGCACGTAAAATAAAAATATTTTTTAAGAACAGAGAAGCTGCTGGGCATAGTGGAAGGAACCTTTATTTAATCCCAGCACCCCGGGAAAGAGCTCTGCACGCAAATCTCTGTGATTTCAAGGCCATCCTGATCTACAAAAAAAAAGGGGGGGGGTTCCAATTTTGAATTCCCAAGTTTTGCTCGTGTATGTGCATGTTTAGTTTACATGTATAGGTTGGTATATCTGCCACCACAATAAAGATGGAAAAGCCTCATCACCAGATGGTCCACTATGTTGTTCTTTTATAACCATTCCTTCCTCTCTACCCTTTTTTCATCCCTAACTGTACAGCCTCTAACCTGTTTTCTATTTGCATGATTTTGTCATTTCAAGAATGTTACAAAAAAGGCAGCCAAACTGTATGTTACTGCCTAGGATTGAGTTTTTTTCAGTGTAATTCTCTTCAGATTCATCCAAGTTGCTGCATATTTCAGTTGTTTGTTCCTTTATATTGCTAAATAATATACAGTATGGATATATTAGTTTCTGATTTACTGAAGGGCATTGGGTTGTGTTTTAGGTATTGTGGATAAAGTATCTAGAACATTTGGGCACAGGGTTTCATGTAAATAGAGTCTTTGTGTCTGTGGAATAATAGTATAATTGCTAGATCATATGATAATTTCATATATAGTCTCATAGGGAAACTGCTTTACTGTTTTCCTGAGTGGGTGAACCATTTTAAATTTCCATTGGCCATGGATGGTCTATCCAGTTTCTCCGCATCATCACCAGTATTTACAGTGTAATTATTCTTTAATTGAGTTTCTCTGGTCCATTCAGCATTAGTTCAGACTGCTCTTTACGTTACATGTGAGGAGTAGGGCTTAAAATCAAAATGCCTGATTCTTCTTCGAGCAATATATTTATTTCTAGTCTGTGTAAGTTCAAACTCCTCAGTTAGGCACCTAAAGTATTTTGTAGTGTGGCTCTTGTCTATTTTTCTACCATTATTTTTCACTCTTACACAGTTTTAAATTCTAGCAATATAAAAATAGATGCAAAATACTTATATGACAGCACTGTTGCGAAGATTGTGCATGTCATTTTAGCAAATGACTAACAGTGAATAACAGTTTCTAATTTCTTAATCCTTATCCTTACAGATAGTAGGCAGTCAAATATTGAAGTGAAAAAATGACTTGTAGACTAGATCCTTCCTAAATTCTTAAAATGTCTCTGACCTCATCTCTTGTATGTAACATCTACCTTTTGGATTCTGGATTTAAGCCTTTACTATCTAGTCATTTTGACACATAATAAACTATTTTGTATGTACTATTGAGTAACTGGTAGGGAAGTAGTTTTTCTTTTTCATGATAGGTGTATTTCTTTTTTTTTCTTTCTTTTTTTGAGGCAGGGTCTCCCTATAGCCCCAGCTGGCCTGGAACTCATCCTATAGACCAGGCTGGCCTTGAACTCATAGAGATCCGCTTGTGTCTGCCTTGCTAGTGCTGGGATTAAAGGCGTGCACCATCATGCCCGGCTTAAAGACAGTTCTTAGCTGCCATGTGGATGCTGGGAATTGAACCTAGGTCCTCTGCTAGAGAAATTGGCTCTCTTAACCACTGAGCCATCTCTCCAGCCCTGGTAGATGTATTTCATTGTTGTTGTTGTTGTTGTTTGAGACAGGGACTACCTTTAGTCCCAGCTGGCCTGGAGCTCGCTCTGTAGACCAGGCTGGTCTTGAACTCACAGAGATCCACCTGCCTCTTGCCTCCCAAGTGCTGGGATTAAATGCCTGTGCCAGATGTATTTCTTGGGCTGGAGAGATAGCCTAGTGGTTAAGAGCACCAACCGCTCTTGCAGAGGACCCGGGTTCAATCCCCAGCACCCACATGGTGGCTAAGAACCGTCTGTAACTCCAATTCCAGGAGAACTCCAGTTCCAGGGGAATCCGAGACCATCTTCTGACCTCCGCAGCATTGCACGACACGGGTGCACAAACCTGCATGCAGACAGTACATTCATACACATACAAAAATAAATTTAAAAAAAATTAAAAAAATTAAAGGCCTGCGCCAGATGTATTTCTTAAGGGCATTGGATTCCTTGATTTTTCTATCCTTTTCCCTAGAAACACAAATGGAAATTTTTTAGTACTTATATACTATTGAGTGCAGATGAATTCATGTCAAGTTTTTTGGTTTCTTTTATAACTTTACAAGTTTTCATTGGTATGATTCAGTTAGGATGCTTAAGATGAGGTACAGCCATTTCAAAAGAGTGTAGACTTAGGTAAACAAAACTTTCTGATAGCTGGTAACTAAACCAATAATACTTTATATATTTATTAACAGAAACAATATATGGTAAAAAGTCTTCAGATAATGGCTTATAATTTGCTCTTTCCTGTCAGCATTTACCTAGTATCTATTATATGTTAGACACTGTGTTTAAAAGAGATACTAAGAAAAGTTACTAGCTTCTAGACAGTATTCTAGACATGGTACTGATACGCTTCTGATTTGTTCTCTGTGATGAGTTAAGGCAAAAGAGAAAAATCAAGGTTGACTCTTAGATTTATGTTTTGACAACTGGATGGTTTTACTGAGATAGTAAAGACTAAGGTAATAAGACACCTGATCTATACTTTTTATATTGTGTTTAAAGTATTCATCTTGATAATCAAGTAGAAATATCAAAGTCTTAAAGATTAAATTTATGAGTCTTGGTACTTAGAGGAAGACTTAAAATGTAAAAGGAATGAAAAGATAGGTAAGTGGGTGGGTGGGTGGATGGGTGGATGAGAGCTCAGGGTGAGTTTATGCAGAAGAGAAAGAATTGATGTTTGATGAGACAGAAAAGAGAAAAAGAATAGTAATATGGAAACCAAAAGAGCAAGTTCTTGGAGAGAATGTTGAATGAGAGCTTAGAAAGGATGAAAAGTTTTTCTGTTTGATGTCATGAAGTATCTGATACTGACATATTAGTAGGATAAGAGGAGCCAGGTGTAAGTGAGTTGAAGAGTGAATGGGATGTGTTCTTCAAGATTTTTGACAATTTGATGGGGAGAAGTTGTATTAGAGAACTAGATAATTTAGAAGTACTGAAAAATAGAGCTGGGCATGGTGGTGCATGCCTTTAATACTAGCACTGGGAGGCAGAGGCAGGTGGATCTCTCTGAGATGGAAACCAGCCTGGTCTTCATAGTGTATTCTAGGTGGGCCAGGACTAGGGAGACCCTGTCATAAAAACAAAAAACACCCCTCCACCCCCCAAAAAAACTCCACCAAAATTAAAATGTTTCCCATGTGTTTTCTTACACTAGTTTCAGTTTCAGGGCTTAATTACATTTAGGTTTTTAATCTTTCTTGAATGGTTCTTTCTACAGGTTGTTAGACTTCGGTCTTCTGAATGTGGTTATTTAGTTTTCCCAGCACTATTTCTCAAAGAACTTGTCCTTTTCCAATGTACCTTGGTGGAGAATTAGTTGACTGTACATATGTGGGATCTCTGCTTTGTTGCATTTGCCTTTTTGTTTTATGCCATAGCCATATTACTGTGGTTCTGTATAGTATGTCTTGACCTCCAGCTTTGTTTGCTTTGAGTATTTGGAGTGTTTTGTGTTTTTCATTGAACTTTAGGATACATTTCTTCTATGAAGAAGGTCATTGGTATTTTGAATGGGATTGCACTGAATTTGTTGATCCCTAAGGTGTAATGTGAACATTTTAACAGTGTTATTCTTCCATATGTATCCATATATATGAGTGCAGGTGCCATGACAGATGCATATGGGAGTCAGAGGACCTTTGAGAGTGGGTTCTCCCCTTCCACTTTATTGAGAGACGACCATATTTCTTGTTTCTGCTGCTCTGCATACTGCTGCTAGGTCACCTGTGAGCTTCGAGACAATTCTCCCATCTCCACTATAGGAGTACTACAATTACAAATTTGTATCACTGCATTTAGCTTTTTACCCGAGTTCCAAGGATTGAACTAAGGTCCTTAGGCTAGCATTTTTAACCATTGAGACATCTCCCTGGATTTGTATTTTATTTAATAATAAAGCTTTGGTTATTACTTAGTTTTTTTTAAATGTTGAACCGCACAGTGTTCATTCTTGTGTTTTTCATACATAATTTTTTTTTTTTTTTTTT
>VZQC01003457.1:1553838-1669702 GCA_009823505.1 Rhizomys pruinosus | reverse complement strand
TGCATGCAGGTCTGTGCACCCGTGTCGTGCAATGCCGCGGAGGTCAGAAGAGGGTCTCAGATTCCCCTGGAACTGGAGTTCTCCTGGAATTGGAGTTACAGACGGTTCTTAGCCGCCATGTGGGTGCTGGGGATCGAACCCAGGTCCTCTGCAAGAGCGTCGGTGCTCTTAACCGCTAGGCTATCTCTCCAGCCCCTCTGTGAACATTCTTATAAATGCATCTTCTGACTTCTAGTTTTCTTGAGAACTCTGAAGCTAGCCTGATATTTTCCCCTTATTGTTGTTGGTCATTGGTTTGTTCTGTCTGGATGCCTTTAATACTCTTTGAAGCTTGCTGAATTCAACATAATATGACTCTGTCCTGATGATTCACTTATATTTGTTGTTTATCGTACCCAGTATGTGGTGAGATCACTTGGTTTACAAATTAAGTTCATTATGTTAGAAAAGAGACCTGGAATGGCTTTTAGGATCATTTGTACTAGTTTTGTTTCCAAACAGTATTCTTGATCTTTAGTGAATATGATCACAAACAAAATAGGTAAAAATTCCTTCCATTATGTATAGCTTGTAGAGCAGGGTGTCTCCTCCCCCTTTTCCCCACCAAGCAAGAAGGAAAGAAAGAAAAAATAAGATATGAGTATCTAGTGTTTTGGGGAGAAAGTACACAGTACAAGGGATGGGGAAAACAGCAATAAGATTTCAATTTTTAATAGGCTCTTACTGTGGGCTTTGTTGAGAAGACAAAGGAAACAGCCAATGCAGAAGTCCTAAGGAAGAACATTTTTGGCATATTAAAATTGCAAGGAGGCTGGGCGTGCTGGCAGATGCCTGTTATCCCAGCATTTGGGAGGCAGAAGCAGGCAGATCTCTGTAAGTTCAAGGCCAGCCTGGTCTACATAGTGAGTTCCCAGACAGCTGGGGCTACAGGGAGACCCTGTCTCAAAAAGATAAAAAAAGAAAAAATAAAGCAAAGAAGCCATGTGACAGGAGGAAATAAAGAGGAAAGTAAAGGGGAGTGAAAAGAAGAGAGATCAAGAATTATGTCAGCTTTTCCTAGGGAGATATGACCCCAGATGGCAAAGAGAACAGGCCAATTAAGCTCATTAGTTTTACCCAAGTCTAGCATGGTGAACTAATGAGCTTAATTGGTTTTACTTACAGAAGCACAGGTGAGGGGCTACCTGTGGGAGCATAGACAGCTATACCACCAAAAAAGAGTCCCTTTTACCAAAGCAATTGCTAACCACTTATATATCCTCAGGGAGGAGTGAGCTGCCATATATGCTTAGTGAGCCCCTTGTGCCCATTTGCCTTCTGCGAGAGACTGTTAGTAGGCCTTGGCCATCTTATGAAAAGAGCTGAAGTGTAGGTGCCCTTGGATCAGTGTGGCTTACTACAATCTGTCAACCAAGCCACCACCATGCTTGGACTCCTATAGGAAGGCTTCTACTTGGTTACCAACCAATTTGACCAGTTATCTGACAAGAAATCAGACCCTTTGAGGTGCTGAAGGCAGCAGAGAGTAAGCACAAAGTAGGGGTGTTGTTGGGGGCTCTGAGGCCAAGAGTACCACGCAAGCCCACATGATGGGCAAACAGTTACTTAGAGTTGCAGAACCACTGCAAGAACCTGCTAACCCTCAGCATCAATGTGACTGACAGGAAAGAGACATTGCTGCTTTTGGAGCTTAAGAAAGAAGAGTATCACTGGGCTGGGTGGCGCAAGGCTTTAAACCTAGCACTTGGGAGGCAGAGGCAGGCGGATCTTTGTGAGTTTGAGGCCAACCTGGTCTACAGAGTGAGTTCCAGGACAGCTGGGGCTGTACAGGGAGACCCTGTCTCAAAAAAAAAAAAAAAAAAAAAAAAAAAAAAAAAAAAAAAAAAAAAAAAAGAGCATCAACTTCAGAGTGAAGGGAAAATAATTGATAGAAGACTAGAAAGGTGCCCACTTCCTGAAAGAAGCTTTAAGAAGCCTTAAGCCTCTTGAAAAGGGTGGAGGTGAATTTTCAATTGATAGATGGGTTATAGACTGGCCTATCTGAGGCTGTGGCAGTCTTGGAAACAGAAGGGGTCAAGGAGACCATGGACATAGAATTGGCCAAGGAAAAGGATTTATTCTTAAGGCAAGTATGAAAAGTCCAGGACAGCTGGGACTACAGGGAGACCCTGTCTCAAAAAGACCAAAAAAAAAAAAAAGGTCATGGTGAAAGTGATCTGGGCTGAAGCATGAGGACAAATATGGATATAGCAGATCTCACAACTGAGGAACTGTCAAAGATTAATTAACTGATATGGGATATGAATCAGTCAGATGTGACCGAGGAAACACCTGAAGGTGTGGAAAACCAGTGGCAGACACTGAAATTAGGAGAGAGAATACGTTGAAGAGATTAAGGAAGAGGGTTCAGAACATATGATTTTGGATGAGTGGAAGGCTATTCAAAATAAAGACCAAACAAAAGTAGAATTTAATATCCCCAAACCAAGTGAAGTTGCTGATGGATAAGGGAAGAAGGGATTTGTTCTTCATAAATCAAAAAGTGAACAGGCTCATGTTGAAGATTCAGTTATGGACCATCATTTCCAGAAGCCTGCAAATGATTTAACATCTCAACCGGAGATAATTTTGGAGACTTAGGCCACCTAGGATGTGGTGGTTGTGGGTGAGGTAGTCTTCCAAACTGGCAGCAGGACTGATAGGGCAAGTGCTTCTGTCCTGATGTCAGTGACCTGAAAGTATTCCCAATTGTGGCCCAACTAGATGTCGTAATACAACCCAAGTTCCCTCGTGGACCTTCCTGTTCAAAAATTTTGCATGCTTGGGGCTGGAGAGATAGCCTAGCGGTTAAGAGCACCGACGCTCTTGCAGAGGACCCGGGTTCGATCCCCAGCACCCACATGGCGGCTAAGAACCGTCTGTAACTCCAATTCCAGGAGAACTCCAGTTCCAGGGGATCCGAGACCTCTTCTGACCTCCGCGGCATTGCACGACACGGGTGCACAGACCTGCATGCAGACATACATTCATACACATACAAAAAAAAAAAAAAAAAAAAAATTTGCATGCTTAAGGATTTCAACTAAGAAATTAAAAGGCTACCATTCATGCCATTCAAACCTAAAAACTGAATTTTATGTTTTGAAAATGAATTTCTCTCACCATACAAAGCTGGCTTTTGAATATTGGACGCAATACTGATTTGGGTCGTGTTTTGTTTTGTTTTGTTTTGTTTTGTTTTTTGTTCCCTGTAGCCCAGATGATCCGGAACTTGGAGTAGAATGGTCTCCATCTTATAGAGATCTGCCTGCCTCTCTCCCCAGTGGTGGGATTAAGTGTGTGCCATGGTGGCTGGCTTCATAATTCTGATTTTAATACCTGCTTTGTTTTTTCCACATGGTCAACCAGGACATATAAACTTTAGATTTAGCACATTTTATGCTCTTTGGAATACTAGCTGCTTTATGTATTTTAAAAAAGAGACTGCGTTTTGGGCCCAATTTGTGAGGGTCACCTGTAGGTTATCAAAGTTACTATAATTTCAAGATGGCAGTGACCATGTCATGCCCAGAGGATTCCACAATAGTTGACTTCAGTGCTTTTAGCTGTAAAGTAACTGGAAAGGATGGAATTGCCAACAGATGCAATGGAAAAAGGCATAGATATAACCCATTTTATGGAAACCATCAGAAATTTCAGACATGTCAAGTAAGAATCTCTCTTAGACTTTAGAATGAGGCTATTTTACATAAGTTTAGCATTCAGGAGAAAGAAAAACTTGGAATATTCAGATGTTATCAGTGTGTGGATGACATTACTAAGAGGATGAGTTTAGCTGGAAGAGAAGATAATAGAGGACTGAGATGTGGAGTATTCAAACTAATGTAAAGAACAGTGAGGAAAAGAGTCTTGATGTAAAAGGGGTGTTCTAGAAGTCCACTGAAAAGATTGCTGAGAAGTAGAGTAGCCATTGCAAAACAATCATTGGTGTAAAAGCAGATTTAGAAGTGTGTCAAAGATGATAGATTATTAATATGAGGTCATGTAAGAGTGAATAGAAAGAGAACTGGAACCAGTTAGTACAAATGACATCTGCATGGTTTGTCTATCAAAAGTATTCTCAGCATCTTGGAGCAGCAACACTAGCAAGGATAGAAAGATACTGTCTTCAAATTAAATGAGAGCAAACTTCAGTGTATTTGAGTATATGTGATAGAAGTGATATGGTTAAAAACAAAAAGTGGTGCTCTAATGGTCTTTTTATCATTTTTTTCTGGTATTTTCAATTATACCGAGTCTTTTATTTTTTCCTTCTAAATTTTCATTTCTATGAGTTTTTTTTAAAAATCTTTACAGTTCTTATTTTTAATAAAATATTTTATTTTTTCAGACAGGGTCTCCCTGGTAGCCCCAACTGTCCTGGAACTCACTGTGCAGACTAGGCTGCCTCTTGCCTCTGCCTCCTGAGTGCTGGGATTAAAGGCTAAAGGCATGTGCCACCACTCCTGGCCAAAAAGAAAAAAAAAAATTATGTGTATGAGTATATTGTCCCCTGCATGTGTGTATGTGCACCCATGTTGTGCAATGCCTGTGGAGATCAGAAAAGGGCATCAGATCCCCTGGAACTTGGAAGTATGGACCATTGTTAGCCACCATGTGGGTGTTGGGAATCAAACCTAGGTCCTCTACAAGAGCAGCCAGTGCTCTTAACCACTGAGCCATCTCTCCAGCCCCACTTATCTCAGTTATCTCAGAAATCACACAGAATAGTTCCAGACTTTCTATTTTCTTAGTTTTTGAAAGTTTAGTTAACTGTCTTGCTAGGCTTAAGTTTTGTTCAGTTTGTTGGTACCACTGAAACAACAGAGATATGTGGTTTTTAATAATATTATATTTATTTGATTATGTTGCTGGTATTCCTTAAGAAAGAGCAACATTTTGTGGGGGAGGGGAACCTATTTCCCTGGTCCTGTTTCCTTATAACTGAGAATTTTAAACATCTGCTATACACTTAATAGATAACATTGTTTATATGATTTGAAGATACAGGATGTTTGTTTTACCATGGGTGGTATGCTTTTGCAAGCATGAGGTTTGCTTAAATGGCTAGAAGAAATTATAATATGAATTCTTGAGAATAAATATAGTAATGAATAAAAAAATTGGATCATCATAAATCAGGTTTTATCTTTTCATTGGCAAGACCTTTTTTTTTTTTGTCTTTTCGAGACAGGGTTTCCCTGTAGCCCCAGCTGTCCTGAAACTCATTCTGTAGACCAGGCTGGCCTTGAACTCACAAAGATCCACCTACCTCTGCCTCCCAAGTGCTAGGATTAAAGGGGTGTGCCACCACGCCCAGCTGGCAAGACTTTTTAATTGGAGGTCCCATTTCTCACTAAATATTCATAAAGTTATTAATATAAACAAACATACCCATATTTTTTTTCATTTCAGAGATCCTAGGTAGCATTTTATAATAGTCATAATTATCTGGTCTTAATTTATTAAATAGATTTTAAGTTATATACGTGATTTTGAGTATGTATGTTAGTGGCTATAGATCAGCATTGCTAGCCAAGGAATGGACTTCACAATTATTTGGAGAATTTCTCCAAAGTCCTATGTTAAGCATGATAGCTCATGGCTGTAACTTCCAGTATTGGGAGGCTGAGGGAGAAAGATTACTTTGACTTGAGGACAGCCTAGCTAACATACAACATAACCGAAACCCTAACTCAAAAACAACATTGTCCTAAATTGGTAAAGAACTCCCTGGATAATTCTGCAGGCTGAGATCTATAACTTAGAGAAAAAAGAATTGTGTACTTTTTGGTCATTATGAAAGGTTGGTATTTATTTATTTATTTGTTTGTTTGTTTGTTTATTTATTTTTGAGACAGATTCTCTGTATATCCCAAACAAACTGGAACTCACTTTATGGCCCAGACTAGCCTCCAACCACCACCAATCCCTCTGCCTCAGCCTCCCAAGTTGTAAGATTAAAGGTGTATGCCATATGCTCAACTTAATTACTTATCTGCTTAGTGGAAAAGTTAGTAGTCACATACATGTCCCCCTCTCCTAATATATAAGGATTATAACTGTCAGAGCATACCAGTTAACTTTATTTTTTCTTTCAAGTAAGGATATAATAATTTCAGGGTCATCTTAGTTTAAATTGGCTCTTAAAGGCCAGTATTAAAATAGAATTTCTCAAGAGTGGATTGCAATAATTAAGACTAACCATGATAGCTTACTTTTTGGTGTTGGAGACTGTTAAGAAAAACTCCTTGCCTTTTCATTCCTGTTACTACTACCATACTCTAGGCATTGGTCATAATTAACCAAAATTGCATGCTGTTTGGTATCTATAAACTAACAAATTAGCTTTGCCTCAGATTCCAGTTTTCATTTCAAATAATACAGCAACTTTGCAGTTTGCGAAAAAAAAAAAAAAGCACCTTAGTGCTCCCAAGAAAAAAGAGAATTTAGCCACTTGTATTCCTACCCTCAGCTTTGAAGTTATACTTTCTTCTTTTCTTTGTACTTGGGTCTCTTTTGGTAATGGAGGTAGTAGGGGGATTTGAGAAATAACATTTAAAGATTACAGATCATTTGACTAAGAATTTTCAACCAGAACAAACACTCCAATGCCCTGTTGTAAATACTTATATATACACCAGTTGTATATCATCTTTCTTCCAGGCGTGGTGGTGCATGCCTTTAATCCCAGCACTTGCAAGGCAGAGGCAGGTGGATCTCTGTGAGTTCAAGGCCAGCCTGGTCTACAGAATAAGTTCCAGACACCTGGGGCTACAGGGAGACGCTGACTCAAAAAAGACTAAAAAAAAAAAAAGTTAAATTGCATAAACTGTCATTTGCTGGATCGAACACCCTGAACTTGAAAGGACTTAAATATTCAAGATAGCTATAGACTTGAAAGATTGTTTGGGGAGGGGGGGTTGTTTTTGTTTGGTTTTGGTTTTGGTTTTGGTTTTGGTTTTGTTTTGTTTTAACGGCAGGGTCTCTGTAGGCCCATCTGGCATGTAACTACATAGACCAAGCTGGCCTTGATTTCACAGAGATGGGCCCACTTTGCTGAGTGCTGAGTTTAAAGGTGTTAATCACCATACCCTACCCAGAG
The DNA here is from genome assembly GCA_009823505.1 of Rhizomys pruinosus. Classification (NCBI taxonomy): domain Eukaryota; kingdom Metazoa; phylum Chordata; class Mammalia; order Rodentia; family Spalacidae; genus Rhizomys; species Rhizomys pruinosus. The sequence continues at coordinate 1,662,558 of VZQC01003457.1, read as the reverse complement.
ACTTGAAAGAATATTGAGGAATCCATCGAAAAAAGTCTCCTTTACAAAGAATGGTAATAATGACAGAACTACTTTTAGGCATTTGAGGATGTGTTGTGCCTGTGCCCTGTCTCTTCCTCCCCTCCACTTTTCATCAAAAAGTACATTTTCATCCTAATTTTAAGTCAGTAGTGATACTTATGATCAATATAAATAGCTTTGTGATTTTCAAAAAAAAAATTTATTTTCTATGTATATGAGTGTATTGCCTGCATGTTGTGCACTGCCTGAGGAGGTCAGAAGGTGGTGTTAGAGCCCCTGGAACTGGAGTTGTGGACAGTTGTTAGCCACCATGTAGGTGCTGGGGATCAAATCTGGATCTTCTTTAAGAGCAGCCAATGCTCTTAACCACTAAACCATCTCTCCAGCCCTGAATATTTTTTTTTTAAACAAGAGAAAATAAAAATTGTAGGTGAAGTTAGACTTGAAAGGAGCTGGGCTGTCAGTAAAAGTGCTCTAACATTTTTTTTTTTACAGTTTGAAAGCACTTTTTTTTTTTTTTTTTTTTTTTTTTTTGAGACAGGGTCTTCCTGTGGCTCCAGCTGTCCTGCCTGCCTCTGCCTCCCTGGTGCTGGTATTCAAAGCATGCACCACCACGCCTGGCAAAAATGCTTCTTTTAAAAAATATTTTATTTTCTTTTATTTTTTTTTTAATTAATTTTATTTATTTATGTATGTGTATGAATGTACTACCTGCATGCAAGTTTGTGCACCCGTGTCGTGCAATGCCGTGGAGGTCAGAAGAGGGTCTCGGATTCCCCTGGAACTGGAGTTCTCCTGGAATTGGAGTTTCAGACGGTTCTCGGCCGCCATGTGGGTGCTGGGGATCGAACCCAGGTCCTCTGTAAGAGCAGTCGGTGCTCTTAACCGCTAGGCCATCTCTCCAGCCCCCCCAAAAATATTTTATTTTCATTTTATGTGTATGAGTGCTATTCCTGTATGTGTGTAAGTGCAACTGTGTATGCAGTACTCACAGAGGGCAGAAGAGAACATTGGATCCCCTGGAACTGGAGTTACAGACTGTTGTTAGCTGTTGTGTGGGTGCTGGGAAATGAACCTGGGTCCTCTGCAAGAACTTCAGGCTTTCTTAACTGCTGAGCCATCTCTCCAGACCCACTTTTATTTTCCTATACTGAAATGATTCTCAACCGAGTGTGTATAATAGAATCATCTATGGAGATGTTTGTTACTATCCTACTTCAAAAAGACTGAATTACAGTCTTCTAAACAGTTGGATATCAGACAGTGTTCTTTGTATTTTTTGAGATGTTTATTCTCTGGTCAAGAATCCATTTTCTTTCTGATGCCAGTTTAAAGTTAAAATTTGAAAATTCTAACTTAATTTTGTTTTTTTACTGGTATGAAGATACTAGTTTCTTCAGATTATCTTAACATGTAAAGGCAGTAAATAGGAAGAAAACGAGGGTGGAGGGAAAAGAGGAAGTGGTGGTATCAAAAGTTTAAGGAGTGGAGGGCTGGAGAGATGGCTCAGTGGTTAAGAGCACCAACTGCTCTTGCAGAGAACCCGGGTTCGATCCCCAGCATCCACATGGCAGCTGAGAACTGTCTTTAATCCACTTCCAGCGGAATCTGATGCCCTCTTCTGACCTCCACACCTTGCACGACATGGGTGCACAGACCTGCATGCAGGCAGTACATTCATACACACAAAAAATAAATAAAATTTAAAAAAGTTTATGGAGTTGAATGCTGGGCATGCTAGTGCACACCCTTTAATTCTAGCATGCTAGAGTTGGAGGCCACCCTGGTCTACACAGTGAGTTCCATGTCACCTGGGACTACAGGGAGACTCTGTCTCAAAAAAATATTTATCAAGTTGGAAACTTCCATTTATAATCAACCAGCAATAATTTATTTGTTCTTACAAATAGAAGCTTACACAAAAACCACACCTGGATCTTCCTGAAAGGCTAAATAAAATTGATAGACCATATGTAAGTCAAAATTGGGCATTGCTTGTTCTTGTTTGTCCTTTGTGTTGATATTGAGAAATTTGTCTTTTCTTGAGATCTTCTTAATTTTTTTCCGATCTTTATCCAGTCTTATTTTCCAAAGAAAACATTTTCCTTTTAATTAGCCAATTTCTTCTGCTTTCTTTCTGTCTGCATTGTTCAATATGCTTCTAGCAGAATTTAACAAGATTCATTGTTAGACATTTAGACTAGATGTGGTTTTTAAATATTTCTTTTGAACCAAAGTATTTACATTGTTTGATAATATTCTGGAGAAAGTGAACATTAATAGTTTTAACTTGAATATGTTTTCTTATAGCAGAAAAAGAAAACTAAGACCTTCAATCCACCAACACGTAGAAATTGGGAAAGTAATTACTTTGGGATGCCCCTCCAGGATCTGGTTACAGCTGAGAAGCCCATACCACTATTTGTTGAAAAATGTGTGGAATTTATTGAAGATACAGGTAGGATAGAAGGATCAACACATGAGATTTCATTTAAGTTTTAATTTTTGATATAACATTCTGTCAAATATTTGTTATATGCTAAAAATAAATTTGAAGGAGACATAGCTCTTATTAATACCATCTTAGTTACTTGTAAGGTAAACTTACCTTATTCTAGAATTTAGCATGACTTCATTGTTGCACCATTAAGAGATAATTATGATTTGAGTCAATAATTAGAAACTTTTTAAACCTAATACTATTTATGTTACCTGTTTTACACATGGATTATTTGCTTTTAAAAGTTAGAACCAAGGTTATAAATGGCAGTTTACTCTGTTTATAATGTTACTATTTATTTGGCACTTCTAGCTTGATAGCACTCTTATAATTAACATTTGCTAAAAGTAAAGTTTTAATATTTAAGCTATGAAAATCAGTTCTTAATAATGACGTATATCCATTCAATCAGTCTTGTACTTTTTGAAGCTACTTCAATTGCAGATAGGAGAAAATACAATCAGGTTCTCCTTTATCAAACATTCATATATGACTCCCACTCTTCATATGCTATTCAACTTTGGGTTTTTTTTTTTTTTGGTCTTTTCGAGACAGGGTCTCCCTGTAGCCCCAGCTGTCCTGGAACTCACTCTGTAGACCAGGCTGGCCTTGAACTCACAAAGATCCGCCTGCCTCTGCCTCCCAAGTGCTAGGATTAAAGGCATGCGCCACCATGCCCAGCCACTATTCAACTTTTTTAAGTTAAATGGAGTGACTCATAGCAGGGCTGTGCTATGAAGAATTTCCATATGGTGGAGATTACATCCTCTTGCATCTTCTGTTTCATCTCCTTAGGGTCCAGCATTGACACAAAGCCCACAGTCTGGATGGGTGTTGATTTTTTTTTTTTCCCCCCTGTGGCAAGATTTTTCTGTATCCTCTGAGATGATCATAAAGTTTTTTTTTTATACTGAATTATACCAAATTGATTTTTTTTGGGGGGGGGGGATCTTGTTGAATCAGGGTCTCCCTGTAGCCCCAGCTGGCCTATACAACTCACTATATAGACTAGACTAGCCTTGAACTCTCTGCCTCTGCCTCCTGGAATTAAAGGTGTGTTCCATCACATCCAGCGCCTAAATTGATTTTCAAATGTTAGACTAACTTTCCATCCTTATATAAACGCATTTGGTCATAGTGTTTTATCCTTTTATATTTTGCTGAGTTCAATTTTCTGAAATGTTAAGCTTTCCAGAGTACCTTTTATTCTGATGTATTTAGTGTCTGTTAGACCTGTTTACTGTAGCAGAAAGACTTGACTTAATTTTGTATGTATTAAAAGATAGTTTGAGAATAAGTTTCAGTTCCTGGCTTTAGGAATTTTCCTCTCATACTTGTGTAGAATTTTTGTTTGTTTGTTTGTTTGAAATGGGGTCTCCCGGTAGCCTCAGCTGACCTGCAACTCACTAGGTAGACCTGGCTGGCTTTTCTCTCCCAGAGATTCACCTGCCTTTGCCTTCTGAGTACTGAGATTAAAGGCTTTGACCACCGCGCCCAGCTATGTACAGTATTTAATCAAAGTTTCTGGAAATTTATCCACACATGTGTGAAGCTCTAACCTGGAGTATCTCCCACCCTGTTTGGTACTGTGCCTTGCAATTTTCGGCTTCTCAGTCTTTCTGAGCTCTTTATATGTCTCTCCCCTGTTAGCTTGTTGTGATCTGATGGATTTTCACCCATTTTCACTACCCCTAAAACTATTGACATTAATTGAGGCTTTCAGACATCTTGTCTCATTTACTTTCCCTCATGGGCAACAGTTTTGAGCTGTGTGTTTAGTGCTTAAAAAAAAAGTCACAGAATAGTTGGATTAGACATACTGCATCTAATGTGCCTGCACAGTATCCATATAAAAGTTGTATATATGGCTACAGAACCTGGAAAACGTTTTGATCTTTAGATGGTAATTTTGATAATTGTCAGTATATAGATATTAGTGCAAGTTTTGTATTAGTAGAATTCATGATCAGAATGTAGAGTGAGAAGAAAATTTCAAAATGTTAACAGACTATGCAAAAGGGAACACCCTAAAGCTGGGGGAGGGGAAGGGGAAGGAGGAAAGCATGGTCATAAACTTTAAATGACTTGGAATATTTTTTCCTTTTTAAGGTAAAATTCATGAACTTAAAACTAGCCATTTTAAAGTGTTTAATTCAGTGGTATGTAGTACATTTAATGTTATGCTCACTCACTTCTAGTTCCAGAACATTTTTGTCACCCTTTATACTTATAAAGAAAACTCTATACCCATAAAGAATTACTTCCTTCCTACTTTCTCCCGTTCACCAGTCTGCTTTCTGTACCATGGATTTACTTATTTAGGATATATCATATAAATGCAGTCATATATGAATCTTTTGTCCAGCTTCTTTGACTTAGGCTCTTTTTGAGATTTCACCTGTGTTGGAGCATGTATCATTGTTATCGGTCCCATTTTTCTATATTTATTTTTTGATAGACACATTCAGATTGCTTTCACCTCTTGACTGTTGTGAATAGTCACACTGTAAACATTCACACACAATTATTTGTTCAAGTACCCATTTTTTCTTACTTTGGTAGGTTCCTAGAGGAATGGAATTCCTGTGTCATAGGGTAACTGTTTAATGTTTTGAAGGAACTGTCAAACTATTTTCCACAAGTTTATACAGCATTTTATATCCCTGCCTGTGATGTATAAAGGTTCAACTCTGTTCACATCATTGCTAACATTTGTTTTCTATGAGTGTTTATGTGTTATGAATGGTAATTCTCATCATTATATCCTTTTGGTATGGATTGCATTTAATCTGTAGACTATTTTGATATTCTTTGTCTTCTAATTCATCAATGCTTGTTATTTCCCATTTATGTAAGTCATCTTTTTTTTTTCCCCAAATCCATTTTACAGATATTCTGAGGCGTTTTGTAGGAATAGAATTTACTATATGAATGAAATTGTTTTCTTGATTACATTTTTGTAGTGTATATGCTGGCATATACAGTGTTTTGTGTATTGATTCTGTAACCTGGGCTGAGTTCAAAGTGTTTTGCGTGTTTGTATTTTTTGAGATTTCTTGTGCATGTGTATAATAGTCTATGAGTAGGCATAGCTATACGTCATTCTAAATTGGAGGCCTTATTTCTTTGCTTTGGATAGAATTTCTATTCTTTTATTTATTTTTTATATGTATGAATGTACTGTCTGCATGTAGGTTTGTGCACCTGTGTTGTGCAGTGCCATGGAGGTCAGAAGAGGGTGTCAGATTCCCCTGCAACTGGAGTTAAAGACTGTTCTCAGCCGCCCTGTGGGTGCTGGGGTTCGAACCCGGGTCCTCTGCAAGAGCAGTCGATGCTCTTAACCACTAGGCCATCTCTTCAGTCCCAGAATTTCTATTCTAATACAATGGTGAATAACAACTATGGCAGCCAATACCTACGTTGTTCCTTATCTAGGGGATAAAGCTTTCCGTCATCATTGGCATTTCACTATGGCTTTTTCATAAATGCTATTTCCTCTGTGTTAGTTTCATAATCCTGTGACCTGGGCTGTCATAAGAGAGTCTTACAAATTGGGTAAATAAAATAACAAAATTATTCTGTCAGTTCTGAGGCTAGAATTCTGAAATCAGTATTAGCAGTATTCTCACTCTGAAACTTTAGCCTTAGCTAAGTTCTAGTTGAGGGATAGAACTAACTTGTGGTTAAACCTTGGGCTGGCCATGTACTGATCTTAGCCTCAGTCCGTACCTCTGGATTCTCTGTACTTGAGGCAAATTCTTTACCATATGCTGAGGGTACCATAGGATGTGTGTACACACACACTTTCTGACAAGGGGTGTCAGGTGGTTACCTGGGGGAGGATGCATCTCAGACCAGCTCAGGCTTCAATTCCGCTATATACTACCCTTTTGTTTATTCCATTGGACAGCTGAAATTTAGTGGTCTGGGGCTGTAGCTTAGGGGCAAGGACTTGTCTAGTACTCCCACCTCACCAGCCCAGGTTGTCACCTACTTCCAGTCACAGAATCAGACAATCTGAATCTTTTGACAAGAGAGCCTCAGTGGTTTGAAAGCAAAGGATCCCCTTCCCTCCTCCCTATTTCTTTTGTCAGCTTCTAAGGGTCTGAGATACTTTAAGAGGATTCCTATGTCCCACACCAGCCAAAATAGAACCCCCCACCCCCACCCCCACCCCCCTCTGAGTTCAGGCTGATGCCACTGTTGGGAAAGGGAATGGGAAATAGATTTGAGTGGGAGATAATGCAGAGCTGTTGGGCTGGTACTGTTGTATGTTGCCTCAGAAGAAAGGCCCAGATTGAATCCCCTGTGTAGTAGCGTATGTGTCTTGGTACAGGTTTAGGGAAGAGAGGAAAATAAAGAGGGAAAAAAGGGAGATGATGAAAGAGGAGGAAGAGAAGAGAAATTGGGCTTTTCATTTATATTTATAAGTAATAGTGCATTTTATATTATTTTAATTTCCTGCTTTTTGTCAGTACTAATTTCATTCTGCTTCTCTAATTTCCCATTTCTGATAAACTGTCAGGAAAACATAAGACCCAGTTAGCTTACGTGCTGCTTTTGGTTAGGGTAAATAGAATCTATGGAAAATCTAGGGTGTTCCTACTATTAAAGGAATTAATGTATTTTAGTGGCAGGGTTTTGTTTCATCCTTTGAGCTGTGACTATTCATAGTTTTTTTTGTTTACTTTATTCCTCAATTTTTAAAAAAAAATTTATTTCTGTATGTGTATGAGTGTACTGTCTGCATGTAGGTTTGTGCACCCGTGTCATGCAATGCCACGGAGATCAGAAGAGGGTGTCGAATTCCCCTGGAACTGGAGTTCTGGAATTGGAGTTACAGACAGTTTTCAGCTGCCATGTGGGTGCTGGGGATCGAACCCAGGTCCTCGGCAAGAGCAGTCGGCGCTCTTAACCGCTAGGCCATCTCTCCAGCCCCCTATTCCCCAATTTTGATAGATGAGGTGATCAGATGTTCAAGGTCTATGTAAATGAGTGTTTTCCTGCCAGAAATTTTATTTTCATGTGGATATAATCAATATTATGTTGTTTCACCATATTGTTGATGGTTGAAATAATTGAAGTAAAATAAATGAATGTCTTTTTATTGCTAATGTAAATATAACTCAAACTTTCTTGTTAAAATTTCAGCTTTCCTACTTTTGTAAGAATACTATTTCATACTTTTTTTCAATTAACATATCTCTTTTTTCTGTCTTGCCTTGTCCAGGATAAACCTTCACCCAATTTTATGTTTATTCCATTGCATACCTCTTTTTGTGTTTTGTTTTTTTGTTTGTTTTGTTTGAGACAAGGTCTCCTTGTTGCCCCAGCTGTCCTGGAACCCATATAGACCAGGCCAGCCTCATAGTCAAAGAGACATCTAGCTTCCTACACACAACTTTAACTCCCATTTTATTCATTTAAAGAACCTCAGCTTTAGGTAAACACATTGCTCTTGAGTGAGAGAACAGGGGATCAGGGGTGTAGAAAAATATGTGTCTTTAGGGCTGGAGAGATGGCCTAGCGTAGTGGTTAAGAGCACTGACTGCTCTTGGCAGAGGACCCGGGTTCGATCCCCAGCACCCACATGGCGACTGAGAGCCGTCTGTAACTCCAATTCCAAGAGAACTCCAGTTCCAGGGGAATCCGAGACCCTCTTCTGACCTCCGCGCCATTGCATGACATGGGTGCACAGACCTGCATGCAGACAGTACATTCATACACATAAATAAATAAATTAAAAAAAAAACTTGTAAAAAAAACCAGACTCCTGATGTAAAAAAAACAAAAAAACGTGTCTTTAAATGTGTTGTTTTGTTTTTGTTTTTTGCATGTCTGAGTGTTTTACCTGCATGTATGTGTACTACTTGGCATTCCAGAGGATATCAGATGCCCTAGAGCTAGAATTACAGGTAATTGTGACTGGTTATGTGAGTGCTGAGAACCAACCCAGTCTGTACTAAGATCAGCCAGTGCTTTTAACCACTGAGCCTGTTCTCTGGCCTTAATGACTACAAATCTTAAATAACCACCATGTATTTCCCATTCCTGTAGTCAGTCTGTTTGTTCTATTGATCTGATAAAACATTTTTTCTTTTCTGACTGCCCCCGTTTTTTGTTTTGTTTTTGAGCGTTTGTTTTGCTAGAGTCTCATAACCCGGACTGGCCTGATCTCTTGATCTCCTGCTTCCACTTTCCTAATGCTGAGATTATAGGTATATGTGAGCATACAGAGTTCTTTATTTTCTCATATTTTTGAATTCTGAAAAACATTGTAAGAATTATCAATCGGGAGCCATTCAAGAATGCTCCATTATAATTTTTTGCATGCTTTTAGACTTCTTTATTCTAGAATAGTTTCTTACCTTATGTCTACATTTTCATGACACTTTTTGAGGACTCTTAGGGGTTTTTTTTTTCTTTTGTAGAATATTCTTAAATTTACTTGTCCAATTTGTGATAGATTCAAGTTAAATATTGTTGGCTGGAATTTTATATGGTGCTGAAGTCTCTTCTGCATATCACACAGTGGGAGGTATATAATTTAGTTACTAAGTAACTTTTCAGTTGATTTTAAAATTCTAGTCCTTGGGCTGGAGAGATGGGTCAGCGGTTAAGAGCACTGACTGCTTTTGCAGAGGACCAGGGTTCGATTCCCAGGACTCACATGATGGCTAAGAACCATTTTTAATGCCAGGCACGGTGGTGCACGCCTTTAATCCCAGCACTGGGGAGGCAGAGGCAGGCAGATCTCTGAGTTCAAGGCCAGCCTGGTCTACAGAGTGAGCTCCAGGCCAGCTGGGACTAAAGGGAGGCCCTGTCTCAAAAAATACCAAAGAAGAAAAATAATATTAATAATATAAAACTCTAGTCCTTTAGTGAGTTCAGCTTACCGTAAAATAATTGTCAAAAGTTGAGGTCACTAACATCTGAATTAAACAATACAGGTGTTCTTTACTAGTGCAAAGGAATTAAAAATTAGCCCTTACATAGTGAGCTCCAGGCCAGCTGGGACTAAAGGGAGACCCTGACTCAAAAAGACCAAAAAAAAAAAAAAAATAGCCCTTNTGTGTGTGTGTGTGTGTGTGTGTGTGTGTGTGTGTTGGGTGGTTTTGAGACAGGGTCCTGTCCTATTATGACTGTATCACTGGCTGGCATGGAGCTCAGTGTGTAGAATAGACTGTCCTTGAACTCACAAGAGATCTGCCCACCTCTGTCTCCCGAGTATTGAGATCAAAGATGTATGCCATCACACCCAACAATATCTTCATGATGAAATTTCTATAGGAAAAGAAGTGTACAAGCCTAAAGAAACACTCTATCCTTTACCTTTTTTAACCCCCCAAGTAAAATTACTGATAATAGAATAAGTTTTGCTGAATGTTTACTATTTGCATAGACTTTCATTGTGCTATAAAATGTTATTTAATTTTTACATTTCAGTCAAGTGTAAATACAATCCCCCGATTTTACAAAGGAAGAAACTGAAATTATGTAATTTGTCTTAAGTCCCATAATTGATTCTAAGCCCAGGCTCCTTTGACTGTTACTGTTTACAAGTACTTTTTTATAACCAGAAGTTTTTAGGAAAAGTAACTGAGTAGAAAATACAGATGAATCCATAGGGAGTAGAACTAAAATGTCACTTGTAATTTCATAATAGATTGTTTTCTTTGCCTTTATGTAATATATATTTAGATATACATAACTTTTTTCAAAAAAGGAAAACTAAGCTGTTTTGAAATATTTGTAATACAAAAACAGTTTTTAAGGTGACACGGTACTGATATTTGGAATTACTTTTTATAGCTTAGCCTATCATATTCTAACATGTTAGTAGTTATGGTTTATTCATAGCCATATTTCTGAACATAAGTCTTCAAAAACTCTATTTTTAGATGTTATCCTTTTATGTTTGCTGTACAAACCTAAAATTACTATGTTGGACTCCAGTGATAAAGCTTGCAGAGAGGAGGAATTATACAACTACATAAATTATGTAGCTGGAATATATGGAATATGTATTTGGAATTATGTAGCTAGAAAATGTAGAGGAATCTGTGTTATGTTTTGGGTGGGATAAATTAATGATCTTAGCTTGCTCAACATGTGGCTTTGAGGAAGCCATTTCACTGTATTAAGCTTATGTCTTTAATGAGTCCTCTTGTTATTTATTTATTTATTTGGGATTTTGTAGAACAGGCTAGCCTTGATCTCACAGAGATCCACCTGCCTCTGCCTCCGGAGTGAATGTATTTTGAGCCTATCTATCCACCATTGCCTCCTCTCAAACTCCCCTTAGTCCCCCCTCCGTAACTGCCTATCATTTGTTGTTGTTGTTGTTGTTGTTGTCATTGTTTACCCTCCAAGTTTAATTAGTACTGCCCATATGCACATGGGTATGGAGCCAGCCAGTAGGCTGCAGCTAAGTGCCTAAAGCACTCTCCCACACTTGGCAGCCATTAACTACCAGTAGCTACTCAACTATGGCTGGAATTTTGACTAACTTGATCTTGTCTAACTACAGCTGCTGTGAGTTGGTGTGCAGTAGCCATGTTGTGTCCAGAAATCAGAATTTCATAGCTTTCATCATTTAGCTGCTCTTAAATTCTTTCTAATCCATCTCTTGTGATGTTCCTCAGGCCTTGGATGGGAGGAAGTTGATAATAGAGGTCCTATCCACAGCTTGATAGCTGAGCACTCACAGTTACTTATACTTGCCACTTTGACCAGTTGGTAACGAGTCTTTGTATTAATCACTACCCACTGCAGAAAGAAGCTTTGCTAATCAAAGTTTGAAAGTAGCAAAGTTGAGAGTCATCACAGTTCATGACTTCTACCACCCACAGTTATGGAATGCTTAGCCTGGGTCTTGTTATTTTGAAGATGGAATGAAAATGATGTATGCAATTTTTACTTTGTGAAATCTGAACCATTATATGTAATGAAAATAACAAGTGTTGGAAAGCTGTTGTTATTTTTCAATGGCTGGCAATTTAGTCACTTTCAGTTAGTAGTGACATGTTTTAGTTCAGTAAAATAAAAATAATTTGCATGTACTCCCTGCCTCATCGCATTTTTAAAAAAAAAAAACTACTTGCTTTGGATAAACTCAGAAAGTGATTGCCTTTAGTTTTATTCATATCAACAGTTTTTTTTTGCCCGAAATGACGCATATTACTTCTTTAAACTTCCATTAATATTAACTTTACATACGAGAAACATCACTTAGTTTGACTGAAGTTCCATTAATTATAACACTAAAAACAGCATAATTATTTCAGTCATTCTTCTAATTCTCAGAACAGCTGGCCTCTTGAACTGTATACTGTGTAGTATCAGGGACAACACATTTTACAGCATGTATCACAGATAAATATTCTTTTATACAATATATGCTGGACATTTGATTAAGAAACATTAAATCCTTCTTAAAATAGAAACATGTCTCCATGTGCCCATATTTCTTTTGTTTTTTTTTCTGTTTTCATAATTTCAATAATTTATAGTCTTCAGATTTGGTGATACAATTTATGCATATCTGATTTGGGGTCTGGGCTATCACATGTGGCCTCCTAGCTCTCAATTTCTTGTACTTTACCATGTTTTATTGTATTCCTAACTGCCTATTGAACATTTCTAGTTAGATGTAATGACTTCTACTTAACAAGATTAAAATACAATTTATCTTCCTCCTGCTCATTTCCTTTTGATTTTACTTGTTTATAATAATGCCAGTTGCATTTTCTCAGTTTTCCAAGTTCAAGTATCTTATTTATTTGGCTTTTTTAAAAAATGAATTATTTAAGGCTATTTTCATACATATGTATATCATGCTTTGAGCATGTTCCTCCTACTTCACTACTACCCTCTCCTTCCTCACCCTTCCCTGAATCTAACTTTTCTCCATTGTGCCCACACTATTAATTGCTAAACTTGCCCATTGGTAGCAACTTTTGTCTTACATTGTTTTTGTTTTGTTTTGTTTTGTTTTTTGTCTTTTTGAGACAGGGTCTCCCTGCCAACCCAGCTGTCCCGAGCTCTGTAGACCAGACTGGCCTTGAACTCACAGAGATCCACCTGCCTCTGCCTCCCAAGTGCTAGGATTAAAGGCATGTGCCACCATGCCCGGCTTACATTGGTTTTTACAGGGTCACTACCACATTAAGATCTATTTGAAACATTTGGAATGTTCCTTTTTTGTCTGGTTGCTTCCTTATTCCAAAATGTGTTACTTTAAAAATACCGTGTACATAGTACTGAAAATACATTGCCTAATATTTAAGCTTTCCTTTTACCATATGTGTGTATTTGTATATTTGCATATATAATTTTTAAATCTATGTTGAGCATATGAGAGAAAATGTATTCCCCCTTTCCGCAGTTTGGATATTCTGCCTAACATGTTTCCAGTTCCATCCATTTTCCTGCAAAATCATGATTTCATTTCTCTTTGTGGCTGAATACTATTATATAATATGTGCTACATTTTCTATGTTCATTCATCTTTTGATGGACATCTAAGCTGATTCCATTTCTTAGCTGTTATAATAGTGTGCCAATAAACATGATGGCTGCACAGTATCTCTATGGAGTGTTAATAGTCCTTTGGGTATATATGCAAGAGTAGGTAGTATACCTGTATCATATGGTAATCCTATTTTTAGCTTTGTTTTATTTTGTTTTTGCATTTTTGAGACAGGGTCTCCCTGTAACCTCATTTGGCCTGGAACTTGCTATGTAGATCAGATTAAACTCACAGAGATCCACCTGCCTTTGCCTCCCAAATGCTGGGATTAAAGGCATGCACCACCATGCTTGGCTTCTATTTTTAGTTTTCTAAGAAACCTCCATACTGGTTTCCATACTGGCAGATAAGTTGACACGCCTACCAATAGTGTATAAAGGTTCTACTCTTCCCACGTCTTCATCAGCAATTTTTTCTTTGTTCTTAAGGGTTTTTTTTTTGTTGTTGTCGTTGTTTTGTTTTTGGGTTTTTTTTTTTTTTAAGTTTAATTTAATTTATTTATTTATGTGTATGAATGTACTGTCTGCATGTAGGTTTGTGCACCCTTGTTGTGCAATGCCGCGGAGGTCAGAAGAGGGTGTCGGATTCCCCTGGAACTGGAGTTCTCCTGGAATTGGAGTTACAGACGGTTCTCAGCTGCCATGTGGGTGCTGGGGATCGAACCCAGGTCCTCTGCAAGAGCAGTTGGCGCTCTTAACAGCTAGGCTATCTTTTTTTTTTTTTTTAGCTACTTATGTGTATGAATGTTTTGCCTGCATATATGTAGGTGTACTACTTATCAGAGCCAGAAGAGGACATCAAATCCCCTGTAACTGTAGTTACAGATGGTTGTGAGCTCATTTGTGAGTGCTGGGACCTATACCCATATCCTCTACAAAAGCAGGAAGTGCTCTTAGCTATCTCCAGCTCCTTTGTTTTTATTTTTAATTATGTGTACCTGTGTGTCTGGCTGTAGTACCCACGGAGGCGAGAAGAAGGTGACAGCCCTTGGAGCTGGAATTACATATGGTTGTGAGCCAGTCTTGGAAATAGTTGGCAGAGATTTGTATCTATTCTATAGAATGTCTCTTCTCTGGTGATTGTTTCTTTGCTATGCAGAGCTTGGGAAATTCATGTAATCCCATGCATCAATTTCTGTACTATTGGTGTATTTTTTAGAAAATTCTTGCTTGTGCCTATATATCTTGAAGTGTTTTCCTCTGCTTCTTTCAGAGTTTCAGGTCTTTGTTTAAGGTCTTTGACTCATTTTGAAATGATGTTTGTGTGGAGTGAGAAAAATGGGTCTAGTTTCATTCCTCTGTGAATATCCAGTTTCTTCAGCACCTTTTGCTAAAGAGACATTCTTCCCAATTTATGTTTTTGTTAAGTTGGTCAAAAATTAGGTGGTTATAGCCACATGAGTGTGTTTCTGAGTCCTCCCTTTGTATATATTGATCTACATGTTTGTTTTTGTGCCAGTACCATGACTCTGCAGGATAATTTGGTCAGGTATTAGAATGTCTTCAGTGTTGATCTTTTTTGCTAAGGTTGGGTCTTATGCTTCCATATGAATTTTGAGTTTTTTTTTTTTTGTTTTGGCAATATTGTTATTGAGGTCTGGGTGAGTATGTTGAATTTTTAGATTGCTTCCAGTAATATGCCCATTTTCATAATATTCTTCTGCAGATCTCTGAAGATATTCTTTCCATTAGTCTGTGTTCAATTTCTTTGTACAGTGCTTCAGAGTTTTCATGTAGAGGCCTTCACCTCACTGTTTTTGTTTTATTTTGCTTCTAGGTATTATGAATAGGGTTTTATTTATTTATTTATTTATTTATTTATTTATTTATTTATTTATTTAATGGTAGGTTCATTTTAGTCTTTTAATAGCTTTCCCTAGGGGTTCCAGAGTTTGCAATCCCACCAGCTGTAAATGAGTGTTTCCGTTTCTCCACACCCTCTCCAACAATTGGTGTCATTTGTTTGTTTTTTTTTTAATAAATTTATTTTTATTTTTTTAACAAATCTAGACCCGTGTTCCCGCCCATTCCCCCACCCCGCCAGAGCTCATGCATTCTGCCAAAGGTGCTTTTCATCTCTTTCTCAGTCTTTCTCAATATTCTCCGTGAGGAAGTTGACTGTTTTGAGCAGAAGTTCACTGTTTCAGTCAGTTATTTTTTACTACTTTCTAAAGTTCATTGTTGATACAGAAAAGCTTGTTTGTCTATATTGATTTTTGTGTCCTAGTACATTGCTGAAAGTCTTTATCATGTTAAGAGTTTTCTGGTGGAATCCTTTGATTATAGGACCATGTTGTTTATAAATAGAGCTCATGCTGGGCATGGTGGCGCATGTCTTTAATCCTAGCACTCGGGAGGCAGAGGCAGGTGGATCTTTGTGAGTTCAAGGCCAGCCTGGTCTGCAGAGTGAATTCCAGGACAGCTGGGGCTACAGGGATACCCTGTCTCGAAAACAAAACAAAACAAACCCAAAAAAACTACAAATAGAGCTCATTTGACTTCCCCCTTTCCTATTAGAATGTGTATTTTATTTTTGTCTCACTGCTTTAGTTAAGACTTTGAACCCTACATTGAATTACAGTGGAGAGATTGGGTACCACTGTCTTATCCCAAATTTTAGAGAAAATGGTCATTTTTTTCTTTGTTTAGTATAATGTTAGTTATAGGTTTGTTATATATATAGCCTTTATTATGTTCCTTCTGTTCATAGTTTATTCAAGGATTTTATTTTTTATTTTTTTATAATTTATTTTTTTATGTGTATGAGTGTACTGTCTGCATGTAGGTTGGTGCACCTGTGTCATGCAGTGCTGCAGAGGTCAGAGGGTGTCGGATTCCCCTGGAACTGGAGTTAAAGACTGTTCTTAGCTGCCATGTGGGTGCTGGGAATCGAGCCCCGGTCTTCTGCAAGAGCAGTTGGTGCTCTTAACCACTGAGCCATCTCTCCAGTCCCCAATACTTTGTTTTTGAAATAGTGATTATTGGGGCTGGAGAGATAGCCTAGTGGTTAAGAACACGACTGCTCTTGCAGAGGACCCGGGTTTGATCCCCAGCACCCACATGGTGGCTAAGAACCGTCTATAGCTCCAGTTCCAGGGGAATCCGAAACTGTCTTCTGACCTCTGCGGCATTGCACGACACGGGTGCACAAACCTACATGCAGACAGTACATTCATACACATATAAAAAATAAATAAAATTTAAAAAGTTCATCAAAAAATTAAAAAATTAAAAAGTGAAGTATTAAAAAAATAATAAAATAGTGATTATTGATCTGTGTGTGTTGAGCCAGCCTTGCATCCCTGGAATGAAACCAACTAGGTCGTGGTATATGATATTCTTAATGTGCTACTCCATTCAGTTTGAAAGAATGAGAATTTTTTTGTCTGCATTCAGAGATAGTGATAATGTAGTTTTTTTTTTTCTTTGCTATGTTCATATCAATTTTTGATAGTGTGGTGGCACTAGCTTTGTGGAATAACTAGTAGTTTTTCTTTCCTTTCTATTATGTAAAACAGTTTGAAGACAAGTAAGTGGCATTAGATCTTTTTGTTTTGTTTTGTTTTGTTTTTTTAATGTTTTTAATTTATTTCTGTATGGTATGAATGTACTGTCTGCATGCAAGTCTGTGCACCCATGTCGTGCAATGCCGCGGAGGTCAGAAGACAGTTTCGGATTCCCCTGGAACTGGAGTTCTCCTGGAATTGGAGTTTCAGATGGTTCTCGGCCGCCATGTGGGTGCTGGGGATCGAACCCGGGTCCTCTGTAAGAGTGGTCGCGCTCTTAACCGCTAGGCCATCTCTCCAGCCCAAGTGGCATTAGATCTTTTAAAGTTTCAGTAGAATTTAGTAGTGATGCCGGGCATGGTGGCGCATGCCTTTAATCCTAGCACTTGGGAGGCAGAGACAGGCACATCTTTGTGAGTTCAAGGCCAGCCTGGTCTATAGAATGAGTTCCAGGACAGTGGGGCTACAGGGAGACCCTGTCTCGAAAAAAAAAAAGAATTTAGTAGTGATGAATCCATATTGTCCTGTACTTTGTTTAGGACATGTTTTTTTACTGTTTCAATCTATTGATTATATATTAGTATTGTTTATATCCTCTAGATTTAATTTTGGTAGGTCACATGTATCTAGAATTTGTTTCTTTTCCAACTTTTTTTTTAATTACGGGTTTTCAAACCTATAACAAACCTGTAATGATTCCCTAGATTTCATTGGAATTTGTAGTTATCTCCCCCTTTTTATTCTCTAATCTGTTTAATTTGGATTTTCTTAATTTTGGTTAAAGATTCAGTGAAAGTTTGTCAATCTTTTTTTTTTTTGAGAACCAGCTATTTATTTAATCTGTATATTCTTTTTAGTCTCCTTTTCACTAATTTCTGCTTTGTCTTTATTATTTCTTTGCCATCTGCCATTTCTGGGTTTGAACTTTTTGAAGACTTTGAGATGTATGCTTAGGTTATCTATTTGAGATCTTTCTGAGTAAACACTCAAAGCTATAATGTGTAGCTATATCACTAAAGTTCTGGTTAAATTGTGCTTTAAATTACCCTAGTTTGATTATAGAAAGTTTTAAAATTGATTTGCTGATATTTATTTACTTGGTCATTCAAAAGTTATTATTTAGTGTATTAAAATTACTTTCTATTGCTGTAATAAAGACCATGACCAAGGCAACTTAGAGAAGTTAGGGGTTATTTGACTTACAGTTTCAGAGGGCTAAGAGTCTCTCATGGCTGGAGCAGAAAGCTGATAGATCACATCTTCAAGCAGGCATGGGGAACAAAAACTGAAAGAAGGCTGAAGCCCACTAGCAGTGACAAGCTTCCTCCAGCATGGCCACAACTTCTAAACCTCTTAAAACAGTCCCACCAACTGGGGATAAAGTGTCCAAATACTTTGGGTCTATAGGGGACATTCTAATTCAAACCACCACATTGTTTATATATTTGTATGGTTTCTGTAGTTTTTCTTGCTATTGATTTCTATTCTACTATGATTGGATAAGATACAAGAGATTAGCCGGGCATGGTGGTGCATGCCTTTAATCCTAGCACTCGGGAAGCAAAGGCAGGCAGATCTGAGTTCAAGGCCAGCCTGGTCTACATAGCAAGTTCCAGGATAGCTGGGGCTACAGGGAGACCCTGTCTCAAAAAGACCCCCCCCCTCCAAAAATAAAAAAAAGATACAGGAGATTTAGATTGTTTTGTTTGGGAGTTGTCTGGGTTTGTGGCCTAGAATATGGTATATATTGAGAGAATGTTCCATGGCCTCCTGAAAATAATGTATATTTTGTATCTGCTTTATGGAATGTTGTGTATATATAGCTGTTTAAGTCCATTTTAGCTGTGGTATAGTTTTTTTTTTTCTTTATTTTGTATGTGTATGAATGTACTGTCTGCATGTAGGTCTGTACACCCGTGTCGTGCAATGCCTCGGAGGTCAGAAGAGGGTGTCGGATTCCCCTGGAACTGGAGTTAAAGATGCTTCTCAGCCGCATGTGGGTGCTGGGGATCGAACCCGGGACCTCTGCAAGAGCAGTCGGTGCTCTTAACTGCTAGGCCATCTCTTTATTAATTTTATTTATTTCTGTATGTGTATGAATGTACTGTCTGCATGCAAGTCTGTGCACCCGTGTCGTGAAATGCTGTGGAGGTCAGAAGAGGGTGTTGGATTCCCCTGGAACTGGAGTTCTCCTGGAATTGGAGTTTCAGACAGTTCTCGGCCGCCATGCGGGTGCTAGGGATCGAACCCGGGTCATCTGCAAGAGTGGTCAGCGCTCTTAACCGCTAGGCCATCTCTCCAGCCCTGAATGTCCTATCTTAAGATGAGAGTGAGGTATTGAAATTATCCACTATTGCTCTCAGGGTTTATCTGACCTTTTATGTCCATTGGTGCTACATTACAAAATCAAGACCCCCAATATTTGGTATATATATATTTACATTTGTTACATCTTCTTGATGAATCTTCTCTTTATTGATATGATTGGTATCTCCTCCTTTATCTCCTCTGAGTAATTTTAGCTTGAAGTTCATGTTAGCAGATTCCAAATAGCTATACCAGCATCTTTTCAGATTCCATTCTTTGATCTGTGGGTGTTTTTCTACCAGTGAAGCATGTTATTTGGAGAGAACAGTTGGATCTAGTTTTTTAATCTGATCAGACTGTGTGTGTGTGTGTGTGTGTGTGTGTGTGTGTGTGCGCGCGCCTGTGATTGGTGAGTTGAAGCCATTTACATGTAAAGTTAATACTAAGAGATGTTTACTAATTCCTGTGATTTTCTTGGTTGCTTTTCTGGATAACTGTATTATTGACTATTGCTGTCCCCTCTGTTAGTATTAGAAGGTTTTTTTGTTTTTTGTTTTGTTTACTGATAAGTTCCTGTCTCTACCTCTCTGTTCATTTATTCCTTTCATAGACTTTCTTATGTACTCATGATGGACTTTTTCCTCCTCATCGTATAGTATTCCTTTAAGTATCTTGTGCAGTGCTGCCTTGGTGGTCATGGACTACCTTAGTTTGTGTGTTTTCACATGTCCTTGTTTTCCCATCAGTGTTTTAAATATTGTTTTGCTGGATATAGCAGTCTTGGTTGGCAGTTACCTTCAGGGCTTGAAATAAATCATTCTATACTTTCTTGGCTTTTAGAGTTACTGATACGAGATCTGATTTTATTTCTAATGTGTTTGCCTTCATGATTTTTTTTTTTTTGGTCTTTTTTTTAAAATTTTTAAATTTTTTATTTTTTGGTCTTTTTCGAGACAGGGTCTCTCTGTAGCCCCAGTTGTCCTGGAACTCGCTTTGTAGACCAGGCTGGCCTTGAACTCACAAAGATCCACCTGCCTCTGCCTCCCAAGTGCTAGGATTAAAGGCGTGCGCCACCACGCCCGGGTTTTTTTTGGTCTTTTTTTTATGATCTTTGTTTTAATGGCACTTTGTAGTCTATTGATTGTGATAAAAGTTAAGTAATTGAGGGCTGGAGAGATAGCCTAGTGGTTAAGAGCACCGACTGCTCTTGCAGAGGACCCAGGTTTGATCCCCAGCACCCACATGGCGGCTAAGAACTGCAGTAAACATAGCTGTGCATGTATCTTTGCAGTAGGATGTGTCTTGTGGGTATATACCCAGGAGTGGTATGGCTGGGTCAGGTGGTAGGGTTCTCCACACTACTTTCCACAGTGGTTGTACCAGTTTACATTCCTACCAGCAGTGAATGAGTGTTCCCCTTTCCCCACAACCTCTCCAGCATTTGGTGTCTTTTGTTTTCTTGATCTTGGTTAGTCTCATTGGAATGAGATGATACCTTAGTGTGGTTTTAATTTGCATTTCCTTAATTATTAATGATGTTGAACACTTTTTAAGATGTTTCTCAGCCATCTTTACTTCCTTACTGGTGACGTCTCTGTTCAGGTCTTTGCTCCATCTTTTGAGTAGGTCATTTGTTTTCTTCTTTGTTTTTTNAGGTAAGAGTACAACTAACTTAGGGGTTGAGCACAGCTTCTAGGTCTATGTTATTTCCTTGGAACTATGTACTACTGCCTGAGTCTTCTGAATGTGATGCAATCGTGCCCTAAGAAGACATGATAATCCTTTCTTCACACTCCCTGTTCTAATGATTCTCCACACAGCAAAAGTTAAGTGGGCCTTCCCCACTGATACTCTCCTTTTACATAGTTTCTCTGCAATTGAGAGCCACTGGGGGAATTGGACTGGGCCCTTGCAGACTGGCTCCCTGGGAGAATCCCTTGACAGAAGAATGACATCCTCTCACTCCAGTGTTAGTTTGGGGGTGGGGCTATACTTGTGTTTTTTCCACAGAACACCCCTGATGACTGAATGTTTCATTTGACAATGTGAGGACTCACGAAAAAGACCTGCAAAAACACCTGATTCCAGCTCAGAGCACCAAGGGAACCAGCAATCCTACCTGAGGACAGATCAAAACTCTCTGCCATCAGGGGACCCAGAAACTCTGTAAACAGAGAGGAAAGCTACTCCAGCCACTCTTTTTGTATTAGTAAAGGGGGGATCTATTAGACTTTCCTTATACGGTCAACTTCTAATGGATTCCTGGTCTGTTACCACAGATGTACTTTGTATTAATGCCACCCCACCTCAGCCTCCTGTGTTATGAACTATAAAACAACCCCCTTTTGGCATGGTAGCTGTAAGAATTAACGATACCTGGTATGGGGATTTTACTCAACAGGTTTTATTTTTATTTTTATTATTTATTTATTTATTCCTATATGTGTATGAATGTACTGTCTGCATGTAGGTTTGTTCACCCATGTTGTGCAAAGCCACAGAGGTCAGAAGAGGGTGTCAGATCCCCCTGGAACTGGAGCTAAAGACGGTTCTCAGTGGCCATGTGGGTGCTGGGGATCGAACCTGGGTCCTCTGCAAGAGCAGTCGGCACTCTTAACCACTAGGCCATCTCTCCAGCCCCTCAGCAGGTTTTTTTTTTTTTTAATTTTTATTTATTTATTTTTCTCTATGTGTATGAATGTACTGTCTGCATGCAGGTCTGTGCACCCGTGTCGTGCAATGCCGCGGAGGTCAGAAGAAGGTGTCGGATTCCCCTGGAACTGGAGTTCTCCTGGAATTGGAGTTTCAGACGGTTCTCAGCCGCCATGTGGGTGCTGGGGATCGAACCCGGGACCTCTGCAAGAGCAGTCCATGCTCTTAACCGCTAGGCCATCTCTCCAGCCCTGTTTTTAAGTTCCAAAGGGGCCTTATCAGGTCCTGCCAACTCCTTGGGCTCAGTGTTCCTACAGCTGGGAGATGAGATGTACTCCCCTTTAATGATACTACCGGGAAACTGAGTATGCAGGGCTGCCAGGTGGGCTGCCTTCCTGGAGATGGAGAGCAGCTGACAGGATACTGGCAAGGCTTACTCTAGCTGACCAGGGCTAGACCTGTACAGGTCAGTCTCTGATGGTCAGTCTCCAGGTGTGTGCGTGTGTGTGTGTGTGTGTGTGTGTGTGTGTGTGTGTGTGTGTTTTCTTTTTGAGACAGGGTCTCTCTCTGTAGCTCCAGCTGTCCTGGAACTCACTATGTAGACCAGGCTGGCCTTGAACTCACAGAGATCTTCCTGCCTCTTCTTCTCAAGTGCTGGTATTAAAGGCGCGTACCACCATGACCAGCAGAGTTTCTTTTTATAGTAGTAACATGTTTGAAATTAAAGAGAGGTGATAGTTACTCAACATTTCTAATGTACTAAATACCACTCAGTTTAAAATGGCTAGCTTTATGCTATGTGAATTTTACCTCAAAAGTTTAAAAGCTAAGGGAGGGAAAAATAAACTATGTAAGTTTAAACTAGATCCTACAAAACTGAAAGAACATTTTTACTGCTTAGAGAGTTCACAGAGGGAGAAGGTACATAGAATTTCTGCTTTCAGAAATGCTTATAACAAGAAATTATTTGGATTTTGATTGTTTTAAATTTCATGTTTGTTGATGAATGGTATCCCTCATCTGTGGATGCTAGCACCAAATACCTACTTGTAAGGCAAACTGAGCAACATTATAGTCCTCTTTACCTGAACACAATTGTGCTCTTATAATTTGAATCCCTTAATAGGTTCTAGAATTAGACAACCATTTATTTTCAGACTTTGGAATCTTGGCATATGGGTGGAGGGTATGTATGCATATTTTAGAGTAATATAAAATTAAAAGGGAAAAATGTGAATCCTGAAATATGATTTGGAAATAATATAGTTTTCAGGTGACATAATTTTAGTACAGGTGAGACGTTAAAGCAATACAAGTTGGGGGGAACAACAACAAAAGAACTGGGACAAAGAACCGACTGAAACAGTGAAAGACTGGGATAAAGATGCAAGACATGTATGAACTTGGGTGGGGTGGGGGCATGGAAAAGGAAATGAGTCTAAATTGGACTGAGAAATGATGTATAAAAAAGTTTAATAATCAAAAATACATGCAAAAAATAAATTTTATTTGTATACATCAAGTAATGAGGTATCTTTTGAGTAAGGCCCAAGTTGAAGCACAGATTTTATGTTTGATAGATAGTTTATACATATGATCTGAAAGTAATTTTATGTAGTAATGTGCCTATGTTTTGACCTGTCTCATGAAGTCACATAAGGAGTTTTCTACTTAACCATATCAGTGTCAGTGTTTAGAAAGCTTCTGAAACTGGAGCATTTGGATTTTCAGATGAGAAGTGGTCAATCGGTATTATGTTTTGAATTTAGAAAACATAAATTTTTCCAACTTGCTCTTTTCTGAGATTCCTTTGGAATTTGCTAAATAGTGTATTGAATCTGCAGTCAGTTTGGATAGTATTACTACCAACTAGTGGTATTTAGTCTTCCAGTCCACAGATTACAAAAAAGTATCTTTTATTTGCATGGATTTCCTTTCTGCAGTATTGTGAAGCTTTCAGTGCACACATACTTTGCCTTCCTAGTGGGTTTCATTGTTTTGGATTCTATTTCAGCTTGTTCTTGATTTCTACTTGCAGGTTGTTTTTGCTATTGCTGTTCACTTAATTGTTGATCTTGTATACTGCAACTTTGCTGATTTCTTGTATGAACTTGGTATTTTTTTGTGGGTTCTTTTTTTTTTTTTAAGGGAAAATTTGTATTTTATTTATTATGTTATGTATATGAGTGTATTGCCTGCATATAAATGCACCCGTGTCATGCAGTGCTCATGGAGATCAAAAGGGGGTATCAGATCCCTTGGAACTGGAGCTACAGATGGTTGTTAGCTACCATGTTGGTGCTGGGATTCAAACCTGGGTTCTCTGCAAGAGCAGTCTGCGCTCTTAACCACTGAGCCTCTCACCAGCCCCTTTTGTGGATTCTTTATACACTTAGTGTATCTCTGTTTTTCTGTTGTTTGCTATTTGCTTATTCTGTTCTGTTAATGTTACAAGTTCCTCTCTACACATTTCAGCTTAGTATATACCACCCCCCCCTTTTTTTTTTTTTTCACCCTAAACCCAAACAGACAGGAGGAAATAACAAAAATCAGAGCAGAAGTCAATGAAATAGAACAAAGAAACAATAACCAAAAGAAGAAAAAATAAAAAAAAACCAATGAATCCCAAAAGCTGGTTCTTTGAAAAGATAAAACCAATAGACAGACCTCTAAGCCCTACTTAACCAAAAGAAAGAATCCAAATCAATAGACATTCGTGATGAAAGAGGAAACGTCACAACAGATAAAGAAAAGATCCCAGACAATCATATGGGGATAATTAAAACCTAAAGCGCTACTAAATTTGAAGAATCTGACAAGAAATGGATGGAATATCTGAAAAATCCTGGGATTTCGCACAAAGTTAAAAACCAAGAAGAGATTGAACAGCATTAAACAGATAACCATTAATATTTGAGGAAATTGAAAGATGTAATAAAAAGCCTCCCAACTAAAAGGAAAGCCGCAGGTCCCAGGTGGTTTCACAGCGGAATTCTATAAAAATTTTAAAGAGGTCTTACAAACCATTACTACTGAAACTTTTCAGAAGGATACAGAAAGAAGGAAATATCCAAATTCTTTCTACGAAGCCAACATTTCTAAATACCAAAACAAAGCAAAGACACAAACAAGACAAAACTATAGACCATATCACTAAGGAACATAGTTGAAAAAGTTCTCAACAAAATACTTGCAATAAGCATACAGACGCCACATCAAGAAATATCATCCATGATCGACCAGGTTGGATTCGATCCAGGAGATGCACGGGAACTGGTTCCAACATACATACATCAATAAATTCATAAAACACGTAAATGGGCTAAAAGACAAAACCCAGACAATCTCTCAATCTGAATGCAGAAAATGTTTTTAACAAAATCCAGCATCCTTCAATGCTTAAAGTCCTAGAGGAATTGGACTGGAGAGATCATCACTCAATGTAATCAAAGTCATATACAAGAACCCACAGCCAACATCTTCCTAAATGGAAAGAAAAGGTTGGAAGCATTCCCTTAAAGGCAAACAGAACAACAACAAGGCTGTCCACTATTGCCACTCCTCTTCAAATATAGTGCTTGAAATGCTTGCTAGGGCAAATAAGGTGAGAAAGTGAATTAAAGGAGTACTATTGGAAAGAGGAAGTAAAACTAATCCCTTTTTGCAGATGGATATGATAGTTTACCGTAAAGGATGCTAAAACTCCACCAGAAAAACTTAGAAATGATTAAAAAGTTTCAGTAAAGTGCAGGATAGAAAATTACCTAGAAAAATCAGCAGCCTTCCTCGAAACGCAACAATAAACACTGGGAGAAGGATATAGGGAGCCTTCTCATCACCAATAGCCTCCGAAAAAATAAAAAATAAAATAAAATAAATAAATACCTAGGAAATAAACCTAAACAAAAGACACCAAAGACCTCTTACAACAAAAATTTTAAACCCCAAAAAGAAGGAGACTGAAAATGACAATAAAAGATAGAAAGATCTCCCATGCTCATGGATTGTGGAAAAATTAATATAGTAAATTCCATTCTAAGTGCCCAAAGTTAATTTACAGATTTAATGCAATCCTATTTAAAATCCCCATGAGCTTTTTTTACAGACTTAGGAAAAAAAAAAAATCCTTAAATCGATATAGAAAGACAAAAGACCCTGAAAACTAAAGCAACCCTAATTGTGAAAAAGTACAACTGGGGGATTAACATTAACCAAAGACTTCAAGCTATATTTACAGGGCTATAGTCATAAAGACAGCTGGTACTAGCAAAAAAAAAAAAAAAAAAAAAAAAACCCAGAACCATTGACCAAATGGAACAAAATTGAAGATCCAAACTTGAGCTCGTATAACTTCAGCCACCTCCACATTTTGATAAAAGGGGCCAAAAAAGGCTCAATGGAGTAAAGACAAGCATCTTCAGCAAATGGTGTTGACAAAAACTGGATCACCATTTGTAGAAGGAACATAAATTAAACCCCCTACTCTATCACCCTGTACAACAAACATCCAAGTGGATCAAAGATCTCAACTAAAACCGTAAAACCCTGAAGGTGATGAAGAAAAAAGCCGGAGCACCTATAAGATGTAGGTGTAGGAAATGAATTTCTAAAATCAACAGCAGCTGCACAGGAAATAAGCTGACAACAGCTGATTAAGTGGGACCTCAATCATAAAACTCAAAAAGCTTTTGTACAGGCTTAAAGAAACATCAAGGAAGTGAAGAGAAAGACCCACAGAGTGGAAGGAAACCCTTCAACCACTGATACATCCTGACAGAGCATTAACATCCAAGATATATATATATATGCTACTTAAAAAACAAAGAAGAAAACAAATGACCCTACTCAAACAGATGGAGCAAAGACCCGAACAGAGAACGTCAGCCAAAGTAAGGAAGTAAAGATGGATGAGAAAACATCTTAAAAAGGTTCAACTCAATTAATAATTAAGGAAATGCAAATTAAAACCCACTAAGGTATCATCTCATTCCAATGAGACTAACCAAGATCAGAGAAAAAAAAAGAAATAAAAAAAAAAAATGCTGGAGAGGTTGGGGGAAAAGGGGACACTCTCATTGCTGGAGGAATGTAAACTGGTACAAACACTGTGGAAAGTGTTGTGGAGAACCCTTAACCACCTGACCCAGTCATAAAACCCCTGGGTCTATACCTACAAGACACATCCCTAACTGCCAAAGATAGCATGCCAGCTATGTTTATCTGCAGTTCTTAGCCGCCATGTGGGTTGCTGGGGATCAAAACCTGGGTCCTCTGCAAGAGCAGTCGGTGCTCTTAACCACGTAGCTAAATCTCTCCAGCCCTGCAATTAATTAAAACTTTTATCACAATCAATAGACTACAAAGTGCCATTAAAACAAAGATCATAAAACAAACAAAAAACCCGGGCGTGGTGGGCACGCCTTTAATTCCTAGCACTTGGGAGGCAGAGGCAAGGCGGATCTTTGTGAGTTCAAGGCCACCGGTGCTACAGAGCAATTCCAGGACAAGCTGGGGCTACAGGGAGACCCTGTCTCGAAAAAGACCAAAAATAAAAATTTAAAAATTTAAAAAAAAGACCAAAAAAAAAAAAAATCATTGAGGCAAACACATTAGAAATAAAATCAGATCTCGTATCAGTAACTCTAAAAGCCAAGAAAGTATAGAATGATTTATTTCAAGCCCTGAAGGTAACTGCCAACCAAGACTGCTATATCCAGCAAAACAATATTTAAAACACTGATGGGAAAACAAGGACATGTGAAAACACACAAACTAAGGTAGTCCATGACCACCAAGGCAGCACTGCACAAGATACTTAAAGGAATACTATACGATGAGGAGGAAAAAGTCCATCATGAGTACATAAGAAAGTCTATGAAAGGAATAAATGAACAGAGAGGTAGAGACAGGAACTTAAATGTACAAAACCAAAAAACAAAAAAAACCCTTCCTAATACTAACAGAGGGGACAGCAATAGTCAATAATACAGTTATCCAGAAAAGCAACCCAAGAAATATACAGGAATTAGTCAAACATCTCTTAGTATTAACTTTACATGTAAATGGCTTCAACTCACCATTCACAGGCGCGCGCACTACACACACCCACACTACACACATCACACACACAGTCTGATCAGATTAAAAAACTAGATCCAACTGTTCTCTCCAAATAACATGCTTCACTGGTAGAAAAACACCCAAAGATCAAAGAAAATGGAATCTGAAAGTGCTGGTAATAGGCTATTGGAATCTGCTAACATGAACTTCAAGCTAAAATTACTCAGAGGAGATAAAGGAGGAGATACCAATCATATCAATAAAGAGAAGATTCATCAAGAAAGAATAACAATATGTAATATATATAGTACTCACCAATATTGGGGGTCTGATTTTGTAATGTAGCACTCAAATGGACATAAAAGGTCAGATAAACCCTGAGAGCAATAGTGGATAATTTCAATACCTCACTCTCATCTTAAGATAGGACATTCAGGGCTGGAGAGATTGACTAGCGGTTAAGAGCGCCTGACCCACCTCTTACAGATGACCCGGGTTAGATCCCTAAGCACCGCATGGCGGCCGAGAACTTCTGAAACTTCCAATTCCAGGAGAACTCCAGTTCCAGGTGGAATCCCCAAACACCGGCTCTTTCTGACCTCCACAGCATTTCACGACAAGGGCGCACAGCTTGCAATGCAGACAGTAAACATTATACACATATACAAAATAAATAAAATTAATAAAAAACCTGAGATGGCCTAGCAGTTAAGAGCACCGACTGCTCTTGCAGAGGTCCCGGGTTCGATCCCAGCACCCACAAGTGCGGCTAAGAAGCCATCTTTAACTCCAGTTCCAGGGAATACGACACCCTCTTCTGACACTCCGAGGCATTGCACGACACGGGTGTACAGACCTACAAGCAGACAATACATTAAACACAATTGACAAATAAAGAAAAAAAAAAACTATACCACAGCTAAAATGGACTTAAACAGCTATATATACACAACATTCCCATAAAGATAACTAAATTATACATTATTTCAGGAGGGCCATGGAACATTCTCTCAATATATACCATATTCTAGGCCACAAACCCAGACAACTCCCAAACAAAACAATCTAAATCTCCTGTATCTTTTTTTTATTTTTGGGGGGGGGGGTCTTTTTGAAGACGGTTCCACCTGTAGCCCCAAGCTATCCTGGAACTTGCTATGTAGACCAGGCCTGGTCCTTGACTCAGAATCTGCCTGCCTTTGCTTCCCGCGAGTGCTAGGATTAAAAAGGCATCACCACCATGCCCGGCTAATCTCTTGTATCTTATCCAATCATCGTGAGAATTAGAAATCAATAGCAAGAGAAACTACAGAAACCATACAAATATATAAACAATGTGGTGGTTTGAATAAAATGCCCTAACTAGGACCACAAAGTATTTGAACTACACTTTAAATCCCCCAGTTGGTGGGACTGTTTTAAGAGGTTTAGAAGTTGTGGCCATGCTGGAGGAAGCTTGTCCCTGCTCGTGGGCTTTCAGCCTTCTTTCCAGTTTTTGTTCCCCATGCTCTGCTTTGAGAATGTGATCTATCAGCCTTTCTGCTCCAGCCATGAAGAGACTCTTAAGCCCTCTGAACTGTAAGTCAAATAACCCCTAACTTCTTCTAAGTTGCCTTGGTCATGTTTTTTTTTTTTTTTTTTTTTTTTTTTTTTTAAAAAATTAATTTTGAATGACCAAAAATAAATAAAAAGCAAAATCAATTTTTAAAAATTTATATATCAAACTAAGGGTAGTTTTTTATTTAAAAAAGCACATTTAACCAGAACTTTAGTGATATAGCTACACATTATAGCTTTGAGTGTTTACTCAGAAAGATCTCAAATAGATAACCTAAGCATACATCTCAAAGTCTTCAAAAAAGTTCACTACCACCAGAAATGGAGATGGCAAAAGAAATATAAAGACAAAAGCAGAATTAGTGAAAAAGAAGACTAAAAAGAATATACAGATTAAA
This sequence comes from Rhizomys pruinosus, assembly GCA_009823505.1. Taxonomy (NCBI): domain Eukaryota; kingdom Metazoa; phylum Chordata; class Mammalia; order Rodentia; family Spalacidae; genus Rhizomys; species Rhizomys pruinosus. The sequence continues at coordinate 1,633,027 of VZQC01003457.1, read as the reverse complement.
TAAATAGCTGGTTCTCAAAAAAAAAAAAGATTGACATACTTTCAACTGAAATCTTTAAACCAATTAAGAAAATCAAATTAAACAGAATAGTTTAGAGGATAAAAGGGGAGATAACTACAAATTTCCAAATGAAATCTAGGGATCATTACAGGTTGTTAATAGGTTGAAAACCCCGTTAATAAAAAAAAGTTGGAAAAAGAAACAAATTCTAGATACATGTGACCTACCAAAATTAAATCTAGAGGATATAAACAATACTAATATATAATCAATAGATTGAAACAGTAAAAAAACATGTCCTAAACAAAGTACAGGACAATATGGATTCATCACTACTAAATTCTTTTTTTTTTTCGGACAGGGTCTCCCTGTAGGCCTCCACTGTCCTGGAACTCTTCTATAGACCAGGCCTGGCCTTGAACTCAAAAGATGTGCTGTCCTCTTCCCAGTTGCTAGGATTAAAGCAAATGGCGCCACCATGCCCGGCATCACTACTAAATTCTACTGAAACTTTAAAAGATCCTAATGCCACCTTGGGCTGGAGAGATGGCAAATAGCGGTTAAGAGCGCGACCACTCTTACAGAGGACCGGTTCGATCCCAGCACTCCACATGGCGGCCCGAGAAACATCTGAAAACTCCAAATCCAGGAGAACTACAGTTCCAGGGGAATCCGAAACTGTCTTCTGACCTCTGCGGCATTGCGTGACATGGGTGGATTTATATACATGCAAGGAAAATACTCCTTCATGCAAAATACAAATAAGTAGATAAATAATTTTAAAAAAAAACCAAAACAAGACAAAACAAAAGATCTAATGCCACATTACTTGTCTCAAACTGTTTTACAAATAATAAAAGGAAGAAAACTACTAGTATTCACAAAGCTAGTGCCACCACACTATCAAAAATTGATATGAACATAGCAAAGAAAAAAAAAACTACATTATCACTATCTCTGAATGCAGACAAAAAAATTCTCATTCTTTCAAACTGAATGGAGTAGCACATTAAGAATATCATATACCACGACCTAGTTGGTTTCATTCCAGGGATTCAAAGGCTGGTCAACACACACAGATAATAATCCACTATTTTTATTATTTTTTTAAATACTTCACTTTTTTTTTTTAATTTTTTGATGAAACTTTTTAAATTTTTATTTATTTTTATATGTTAGAATGTACTGTCTGAATGTAGGTTGGTGCACAGCCGTGTCGTGCCAATGCCGCAGAGGTCAAGAAAGACAGTTTCCGGATTCCCCTGGAACTGGGCTATAGACGGTTCTTAGCACCCATGGTTGGGTGCTGGGAATGAAACCCTGGGTCTCTGCAAGAGCAGTCGTGTTCTTAACCACTAGGCTATCTCTCCAGCCCCAATATCACTATTTCAATAAAACAAAGTATGGGACTGGAGAGGATGGCTCAGTGGTTAAGAGCACAAACTGCTCTTGCAGAAAGACCGGGCTCGATTCCCAGCACCCACAAATGGCAGTAAGAACAGTCTTTAACTCCGTTTTCCAGGGGAATCGACGCCCTCTGACTCATGCAGCACCTGCATGACACAGGTGCATCCACTTACATGCAGACAGTACCTCATACACATAAAAAAATAATTATAAAAAAATAAACTAACATCCTTGATAAAAACTATGAACAGAAAAGGAACATAATTAAGCTATATATATAAACAAACTATAACTAACCATTTAATAAAACAAAGAAAAAATGAACCATTTTCTCTAAAATTTGGGATAAGACAGTGGTACCCAATCTCTCCACTGTAATTCAATGTAGGGTTCAAAGTCTTTACTAAAGCAGTGAGAGCAAAATAAATACACATTTAATAGGAAAGGGGGAAGTCAAATGAGCTCTATTTGTAGTTTTTGGGTTTGTTTTGTTGTTGTCGAGACAGGGTATCCCTGTGCCCAGCTGTCCTGGAATTCCATCTGCAAGACCAGGTGGCCTTGAACTCACAAGATCCACCTGCCTCCTGCCTCCCGAGTGCTAAGATTAAAGAAATGCCGCGCCACCATGCCCAGCATGAGCTCTATTTATAAACAACATGGTCCTATAATCAAAGGATTCCACCAGAAAACTACTAAACCATGATAAAGCTTCAGCAATAGGTACTAGGACACAAAAATAATATAAGACAAACAGCTTTTCTGTATCAACAATGAACTTTAGAAAGTAGTAAAAAAATAACTGACTGAAAACAGTGACTTCTGCTCAAAACAATCAGCTTCCAACTTTCCTCACGGAGAAATGAGAAAGACTGAGAAGAGATGAAAAGCACCTTTGGCAGAATGGCCATGAGCTCTTGCGGGTGGGGGAATGGGCGGACAGGGTCTAATTTTGTTAAAAAAATAAAAATAAAATTTATTAAAAAAAAAACAAACAAATGACATACCAATTGTTGGAGAGGGTGTGGAGAAAAAGGAAAACACTCATCGCTGGTGGGATTGCAAACTCGGAACCCCTAGGGAAAGCTATTATAAAAGACTAATGAACCTACCTTAAATAAAATAAATAAATAAATAAATAAATAATAAATAAATAAATAAAACATTTTATTTTTATTAAAATTTTATATATTAGAAAAACAAAAACAGTGAGGTGAAGGCCTCTACATGAAAACTCTGAAGCATGTACAAAGAAAATTGAACACAGAATAAATGAAAGAATATCCTGCAGAGAATCGCAGAAGAATATTATGCAAATGGGCATATTAAAGGAAGCAAGTCTAAAAATTCAAACATACCACCCCAGACCCCATATAACAATATTGGCCAAAACTACTAAAAAAAAAAAAAAAAAAACTCAAAAATTCAATGGAAAGCATAAGACCCAACCTAGCAAAAAGATCAACACTAAAGACATTTCTAATACCTGACAAAATTATCCTGCAGAAGTCATGGTATTTGGCAGCAAAAACAAACCATGTAGATCAATAATAACAAAGGGAGGACTCAGAAACACACTCATGTGGCTATAACCACCTAATTTTTGACCAACTTAACAAAAACATAAATTGGGAAGAATGTCTCTTTAGCAAAAGGTGCTGAAGAAACTGGATATTCACAGAGGAATGAAACTAGACCCATATATTTCCTCACTCCCACACAAACATCATTCAAAATGAGTCAAAGAACCTTAAAGCAAAGACCTTGGAAAGCTCTGAAAGACAGCAGAGAAACACTTCAAGATATATAGGCACAAGCAAGAATTTTCTAAAAAATACACCAATAGTACAGAAATTGATGCATGGGATTACAGTGAATTTAAGCTTCTGCATAGCAAAGAAAAAATCACCAGAGAAGAGACATTCTATAGAATAGATACAAATCTCTGCCAACTATTTCCAAGACTGGCTCACAACCATATGTATAGTACAGCATTCCAAGGGCTGTCCACTTCTTCTTCGCCTTCCGTGGTACTAACACGGCCAGACACACAGGACTATAATTAAAAATAAAACAAAAAGGAGCTGGAGAGATGTCTCATTGGTTAAGAGCACTTCTGCTTTTGTAGAGGATATGGGTAATGGTCCAGAGCACTCACAAAATGAGCTCACACCCATCTGTAACTACAGTTACAGGGGATTTGATGTCCTCTTCTGGCTCTGATAAGTAGTACACAAACCTACATATATGCAGGGAAAACATTGATACACATAAGTAGCTAAAAAATAAAAAAAAGATAGCCCTAGCTGTTTAAGAGCGCCAACCTGCTCTTGCAGAGGACCCTGGGTCGATCCAGCACCCACATGGCAGCTAGAACCGTCTGGTAACTCCAATTACCAGGAGAACTCCAGTTCAAATAACCCAGAGGAATCCAAGACCCTCTTCTGAACCTCCGCGGCAATTGCAACAACAGGGTGCACAAACCTACATGCAAGACAGTACATTCATACACATAATAAAATAAATTAATTAAACTTAAAAAAAAAAAAACCCCCAAAAAAACAAACGACAACAACAAAAAAAAACCATTAAGAACAAGAAAAAATTGCTGATGAAGACGTGGGAAGAGTAGAACCTTTATACACTATTGGTAGGCGTGTCAACTTATCTGCCAGTATGGAAACCAGTATGGAGGTTTCTTAGAAAACTAAAAATAAAGCCACATGGTGGTGCAATGCCTTTAATCCCAGCATTTGGGAAGGCAGAGGCAGTGGATCTCCTGTGAGTTTAATCTGAATCTACATAGCAAGTTCCAGGCCAAATGAGGTTACAGGGGACCCTGTCTCAAAATGCAAAAAACAAATAAAACAAAGCTAAAAATAGGATTACCATATGACCTAGCTATACCACTCCTAGATATATACCAAAGGACTATTAACACTCCATAGAGATACTGTGCAGCCATCATGTTTATTGGCACACTATTATATACATGCTAAGAAATGGTAATTCAGCTTAGATGTCCATCAAAAGATGAATGAACATAGAAAATGTAGCACATATTATATAATAGTATTCAGCCCAAAGAAGAAAATGAAAAAAATCCATGTTGCAGGAAAATGGATGAATGGAAACATGTTAGCAGAATACCCAAACTGCGGAAAAGGGGGAAATACAATTTCTCTCAATATGCTTAATCATAGATTTAAAAAATTATATATGCAAAATACAAATAAACACAATATGGTAAAAGGAAAGCTTAAATATTAGGCAATGTATTTTCAGTACTATGTACACGGTATTTTTAAAGTAACACATTTTGGAATAAGGAAGCAACCAGACAAAAAAGGAACATTCCAAATGTTTCAAATAGATCTTAATGTGGTAGTGACCCTGTAAAAACCAATGTAAGCCGGGCAATGGTGGCACATGCTTTAAATCCTAGCATTGGGAGGGGCAGAGGCAGGTGGATCTCTGTGAGTTCAAGGCCCAGTCTGGTCTACAAGAGCTCGGGACAGCTGGGTTGGCAGGGAGAACTGACAAAAAGACAAAAAACAAAACAAAAACAAAAACAAAAACAATGTAAGACAAAAGTTGCTACCAATGGGCAAGTTTAGCAATTAATAGTGTGGGCCCAAAATGGAGAAAAGTTAGATTCAGGGAAGGGTGAGGAAGGAGAGGGTAGTAGTGAAGTAGGAGGAACATGCTCAAAGCATGATATACATATTATGAAAAATAGCCTTAAATAATATTTTTAAAAAAGCCAAATAATAAGATACTTGAACTTGGAAAACTGAGAAAATGCAACTGGCATTTAAATAAAACAAAGTCAAATCAAAAGGAAATGAGCAGGAGGAAGATAAATTGTATTTTAATCTTGTTAAGTAGAAGTCATTACATCTAACTAGAAATGTTCAATAGGCAGTTAGGAATACAATAAAACATGGTAAAGTACAAGAAATTGAGAGCTAGGAGGCCACATGTGATAGCCCAGACCCCAAATCAGATATGCATAAATTGTATCACCAAAATCTGAAGACTATAAATATTGAAATTATAAAACAGAAAAAAAAACAAAAGAAATACGGGCAAACATTGGAGACATGTTCTATTCTTAAGAAAGGAATTTAATGTTCTTAATCAAATGTCCAGCATATATTGTATAAAAGAATATTTATCTGTGATACATGCTGTAAAATGTGTTGTCCCTGATACTACACAGTATACAGTTCAAGAGGCCAAGCCTGTTCTGAGAATAGAAAAAATGAACTGAAATAATTTGGCTCTTTTTAAGTGTTTATCATTAATGGGAATTCAGTCCAAATATGATGTTTTCTCGTATTGTAAAGTTAATATCTAATGGAAGTTTAAAAGAAGTAAAATGCGTCAATTTCGGCAAAAAAAAAGATGTTGATATGAATAAAACTAGCAATCACTTTCTGATTTATCCAAAGCAAGTAGCTTTTTTTTTTTTTTAAAAAATGCGATGGAAAGGCAAGGGAAGTACAGCAAATTATTTTATTTTACTGACTAAAAACATGTCACTACTAACTGAAAGTGACTAAATTGCCAGCCATTGAAAAATAACAACAGCTTTCCAACACTTGTTATTTTCATTACATATAATGGTTCAGATTTCACAAAGTAAAAATTGCATACATCATTTTCATTCCATCTTCAAAATAACAAGACCCAGGCTAAGCATTCCATAACTGTGGGTGGTAGAAGTCATGAACTGTGATGACTCTCAACTTTGCTACTTTCAAACTTTGATTAGCAAAGCTTCTTTCTGCAGTGGNAACTGAGAGCTTTTATTTATTTTTATTAATTAATTAATTTATTATTTTTGGTCTTTTCGAGACAGGGTCTCCCTGTAGCCCCAGCTGTGTCCTGGAATTTGCTCTGTAGCCCCGGCTGGCCTTGAACTCACAAAGATCCGCCTGCCTCTGCCTCCCAAGTGCTAGGATTAAAGGTGTGTGCTCACCACACCCGGCCTCATTCTCATTTTTTAAGTCTGCCCTTTATTGATGTTGTATTATTTTCGCCTATTTTACATTAAAATGTACAGTAAATGAGCGCTTTTAAATTAACTACACATGTATATGTAGGGAAAATATAAATACATGTGTTTATTTTCTAGGTCTGCTCCTGAGAGGGCAAAGAAGCAGCTCCAATTTTGGTTTCTAAAATATCATATTATCACCAAGAAAGAAAACAGAGCTCTTGGCAGGAGGCTGATTCTAAGATTGATCAAGAAAAAGTATAGTCAGCCGGCCTGGTTTATTGCCCGACACATGGGCAGGTAGATCTCTGTGAGATTGAGGGCAGGCCTGGTCACCTATTGAGTTTCAGACCATTGGAGCTACAGTGACCCTCTTTCTTAAACAAAACAACCCACAACCCACAACCCACCCACCCAAACCCCCAAACTATAGTTAAACCTGGTATCATATGCCAAAGTAAGGACAGAAACAGAACTATGGGAGCAAACTTAAAGTAACAAAAATAATTTTAAAATCCTGTTATCTCAATGAACATAAAAATAGGTAAGTTAATAGCAATATAAATAAATGGGAAAGAAAAACTTATGTCCCTACAAAGAAGGTATTAAACAGGTATTAACACCAACAACTAAGTTATATTAAGACAATCTCTATACATGATGCACTGAGTAGGGGCCAAATACTGCTTTGCAGAATTCCAGACAAAACATTTAATTTGCATGTAATGTGGAAACAGACAAACCCATGTTTAGGGCAGCCTACAAACTATTAACTTGTATTTTTGAAAACCACAAAACCCAAGAAAGCCAAAGGAGAACAAGTACCCCAAATTAAAGGAATTGAAAAAGACTCAATCAGGACTGGGGATGTTGTTGTAACTGAGTTGTAGAGTGCTTGCCTAGGATGTATTATGTCTTGGGTTTAATATTCAACATCATATAAAACAGAGCCTGGCAGCCACTGCCTGTAATCCCAGAAGTACTTCTGAGGCAGAGGCAGCAAATGGATCTACACAGTCAGTAACAAGGCCAGCCTTGGCTACCTGAAACCCCTCTCTCAAAGACTCAATCAGAGTACAATGTATCTATATTAGATGCTCGACTGTCTTCCCTCTACCTTCCACCAAGAAAAAGTCTTAGGAGATACACTATCATGTGTTAAAATCTAAATACGTATCACATGTATAGACAATAGTTTTGTGTATTACTTTCATGACTGATTACTTAGTGGTTTTACACAAGAGTTATTGTTGTTGTTGTTGTTGTTGATGTTAGGGGGGAAAAACACCCCACACCAAAGTTAGGAATGGTTTCTTTTAATGTTACCCTCAAATGATTCAAGGTAAATAAGTACTCGCGCGCACGCACACACAAACACCCCATGCACGCACACACACACACACACAGTCAAATAAGGGGAATATAAAAAATATCTGGCATTCGTTCTTATTTTACTTTTTCACTTTTTTTTTTTTCTACTTTTCCCTTTTCTGTATGGATGAAATTAAATAAGTTATTTTTTTTGGGACAGGTATGATAGAGCATTTTCTTTTTGGTCTTTTTCGAGACAAAACTCACTCTGTAGACCAAAAAAAAAAAAAAAAAAAAAAAATTTAAATATAAAAAAATTGAAAACTTAAACACTTAACAACGTATTTTAAAATTAATAAACTGTTTTGGTTGGAGCATGGCCTAGGCGTTAGAGCGCCCGATGCTCTTGCAGAGGACCGGGTCGATCCCCAGCACCCACACCGTGCGGCTCAAGAAGCTCTTTAACTCCAGTTCCAGGGAATACGACACCCTCTTCTGACACTCCGCAGGCATTGCACGACATCGGTTGCACAAGACCTACCAGCAGACAATACATTACAACAAATGAAAAATAAAGTAAAAAAAACTAAAATAATAAAGGTCATGTATGAATCTGTAAATACTCCCTTTAGTATTATCAACAACTAAAATTTCAAAATAATCTTAAATTCTATTTGAGTTACTAACATGGAAAACTAGGATTTCAATGCTGGTATATGAGTATAATTAGGTTAAAAAAAACATGAAACAGATACAAAGGGTGAAGGAGCCAAGATGTGTAAATAACTTCATCCACATTGGGCTGGGAGAGATGGTTTTCTTTCATCTTCAGCAATTAAGAGCCCCCAACTCCTCCTGCTCTTGCAGAGGACCCGGGTTCAATTCCCAGGCGTGGTGGGGATGCCTTTAATCCCAGCACTCGAGGAGGCAGAGCAGACAATCTCTATGAGTTCAAGGCCAGCCTGTTTACAGTGAGTTCCAAGACAGCGGGGGCTATAAGGGACCCTGTCTTCAAAAAAAAAAAAAAAAAAAGTTAAATTAATCTAATATTAGTGAAACATGTACAAGGGAGTGATATCATCAATGTGGTAAACAACATTTCTCTGTGCAGTTCTACAACAAAAATGAACAAGTTTCCAAAAGAGCCAAAACTAACCTTTACTGAATTCTGGGATCTGGGAACACTCACAGAGTACAAACAGTAATACACGCACTCTCTCACACGCCCCTCCCCTTTCAAATCTGGGAAATATTAATGAGGAAAGAATCTTTAAATTATCTACACACTATCTTCCACAATCTTAGACTCATAGAACCATAAACATAATCTAAACTCTGGATATAAGCTGTCAAATGCCAGATTGGGGCAATAAGGACTAATTCTTCACAAAGAATTGTGGTTGTGCATTTTGACCTGTCTGGTGGCTCCCAGAAGAAATGCAAAGGCTTGCCTTTCTTCAACCTTCAGGAGTCAGAAGGTTATTTTCTCTCCTTTGGTTCTAGGCATTTAAGGAAATTACCAAAACACACTCAGCTGAGTGGCACAAAAACATAAAAAGGAATAACAGGGTACAGTTGCACAAGTCTGGAACAAGCAAAACAATATAAACCCACAAACAGGAAAGACCCCATTAAGGGGGAACGAGGTGATTTCTAGAGTTGCTAATTTTTTTTAAAGTCCCTGTTTTTCATAACAAATTAAGACGTATTAAAAGAAACAAAATATGATCCTTTATAGGGAAAATGAAAATTACTTGTTGAGGAAGCCAGCCAATTCACTTACAGAGGTTTTTAGATCAACTTTTGGAAAACCACAAAGAGCTAATGAGGAAACACATGAACAAAAAAAACTAAAGGAAGAAGAGCCATAATGAATTAATGACCAGATGGCTGAGTATGGTGGTGTATACCTGCAATCCGCATTTGGGAGGTCAAGGCTGGAGGACCAAGATGTTCCATGTCATCCTTGGCTACATCGCCAGTTCAGGCCGCTGGTTTTAAACACAACAACGAAAACCAGAGAACATTCAGTAAAGGACACAGAAATCATAACAAGGTCCCAAAGAGTAAATTCTGGAGCATAAAGTGGTCATGGTGGTGCACGCTTTTCATCCCAGCACTTGGGGAGGCAGAGGCAGGCAATTTCTGTGAGTTCCAGTCTAGCCTGGTCTACATAGCAAGTCCAGGCCAGCTGGGGCTACAGGGAGACCCTGTCTCAAATAAAAAAAAAAGTCCAATGAAAAGTGAAATGAAGAATTCACTGTAAAGGGTTAACAGATATGAGCAGGAAAAGGAAAGAATCAGGGTTAACTAAGACTTGCTGAGATTATCCCAATTGAGTTTAAAAAAGGAGGAGAACAAAGAAAAGGAAAGGACTAGTATACTTATACAAAGAATCTTAAAAGTATAAGACTATTTTTAGAAACCACCAAAGTCAGAAGGCAATAGTGTACAGTATGTTATGTTTAAGGTGCTGATGATGAAGGAAAAAGAAACAAAAACAGAAAACTCAAACTACCTATCTAAAATTCTTTATCCGGCAAAACCACAGTCTTCAAAAATTGAGAGGACATTAGATATCTGACGAGAGTAGAAACAAAGTTGAGGAGTTATATAAATCCTGTAAGACAATGATTAGAGCATGGCGTGCGCGGTGGCGCATGCCTTTAATCCCCAGCAACTCAGGACGGTGAGGTAGTGGATCTCTTGAGTTCGAGGCCACCCTGACATAGTGAGTTCCAAGACAAAAAAAAAAAAAGGGACACCCTGTCTCAAAAAGACACAAAAGCTCATTTGTTGTCTCTGAAGTGTTCTTAGCTGCAGTGTTAGATCGTTTATTTGTTCTCTTTGTTTTTTTTTAATGTGGGCACTTAGGGCTATAAATTTCCCTCTTAGGACTGACTTTAATGTATCCCACAGGCTTTATTGTGTTGTATTGTCATTTTCGTTTAGTTCCAGGAATGCTTTTATTTCATTATTTCTTCTCTGACCCACTCATTGTTCAGGATTGTGTTGTTTAGTCTCTATGTGTTTATATAGTTAGTAGGGCTAACCCTGGTGTTAATACTGAGCTTTATTGCACTGTGGTCTGATAGAATGCATGGAATAAGTTCAGTCCTTTTGTATTTGTTGAGATTTCTTTTGTGTCCCAGTATGTGGTCGATTTTGGAGAGTGTTCCATGGGGCGCTGAGTAGAAAGTATATTCCCTGATGTTTGGGTGGAATATTCTGTAGATATCTGTGAGGTCCATTTGGTTTATTGTATTGTTCAGTTTTGATGTCTCTCTGTTTATTTTTTGTTCAGTTGACCTATCCAGGGGGCTCAGTGGGGTATTGAAGTCCCCCACTATTAGCATGCTGGGATTAATCTCTGTCTTGAGGTCCTGAAGGATTGTGTTTATAAAGTTCAGTGTACCAAAGTTTGTGCATAAATATAAAGGTAGTGATGGTGTTGACCCTTGGTCAAAGGATAGGGGTTCTCTTGGTGGGGACATCCCCTTGGTAGATGGTTTAGGGCCTGGGTGAACTGGCTAATTACAGGTGCCACTTTCAGCCACGTATAGAGGATTGCTGCATCCAGATGTAGTGGGGCAATTTGACAAAGTGAGTGAGGTCTCTTGGGCTGGATGTTCTGTCCAATACCAAAGTTCTTGAGACTTTTCTCAAACAGGATTCATCATCCTCTTGGCCTCCTGCTTCTTCAGCACAGCAGGGGCTGGGGCTGCCTTCTTTCCTTTGGCCTTCTTTCCTTTTGGCATCTTGCTTGGCTGGAGGAAGGGACAGTGCATCCTAATCCCCGATCTGCAACCCCCTATAGCCTGCCCACAGGATTTCATGTTTCTGTCATATATGTAGATGTCCCTTGTATGAATTCATCCACTGGAGCCTGTTCAGCTTGTCTAGTGTCTCTCCCCTAAAAAAAATTAACTCTTCCTTACCCAACAGTGATCAGCTACCAAGTTTCTTGGTTAAGGTTGGGACCTCCTGCCCATTTCTCCAGTACTATACTTGTTTTTGCCCAATTGAGTTTGCATATGTCTTGTGCATGCTGTCACCATTGCTTTAAGTTCATATGAAAAAGTTCTCAGGAGCCTGTAAGACTGTTTCCATACTGCTGATTTTCTAACTTTACTGATTTGTTCCTCTTTTGCTCACTTCACTCACTAGCTTCTGGATTGAATTCATATACTTGTTTATATCCTTTCCGAAGTCATTGGTCATTTACTGGTAAACTTCTGAATGTCTTCCAACATTTTGTCTCTTTCAGGAACTTTGAGTTTAGTAGTTAGAAGGGTTGTGTTGCCTTTCCTACTTTTTTTGTGAGGGTTTTGTTGATTTTTTGTTGTTGTTGTTGTTTGTTGTTGTTGTTTTTGTCTTGAGACAGGGTCTCCCTTTAGTCCCAGCTGGCCTGGAGCTCACTGTGTAAATCAGGCTGGCCTTGAACTCACAGAGGTCTGCCTGCCTCTCCCTCCTGAGTGGTGGGATTAAAGGCACGCACCACCACACCTGGCTTGGTTACTTTTTTTTTTTATTATTAGGGTTAATGATGTTAAGAATGTAATTAGTAGCCAGGCGTGGTGGCGCACGCCTTAATCCCAGCACTTGGGAGGCAGAGGCAGGTGGATCTCTGTGAGTTCAAGGCCAGCCTGGTCTACTTAATGAGCCCCAGGCCAGCTGGGGCTAAAGGGAGACCCTGTTTCAAAAATACCCCCCAAAAAAAAAAAAAAGAATGTAATTAGTGCTAGTGTTTCAGAAAACAGCTAGATGATTTCTTAAAAAGCTAAACATTTGGAGTGTGTTGGCACACGCCTTTAATTCCAGCACTGGGGAGGCAAAGGTAGGCGGATCTCTCTGAGTTCAAGGCCAGCTTGGCCTACATAGCAAGCTCCAGGTCAGCTGGAACTAAAGGGAGACGCTGTCTCAAAAAGACCTCCCCCCCAAAAAAAAACTAAACAAAATTACTAGCAATTTCACTCCTAGATATATACCCTAAGGATCTTACAAATACTGAAATAAATCTATACTGATTGTAGTAGCACTATTTATAGAAGTCACAAAATGTAAATAGTTCAAATACTAATGAATACGAATTTAAAAAAATACGGTATAACCATATTCTGAAATTTAGCCATGGAAAACTATAAAGGACAAATGCATGCTATAATGAAAATGAGTTTCAAGAAGTATTATGCAAAATGAAAGAGCCTGACATGATAATGCCATTCAAAAAAATTTTAGCATATAATGTGCTCAGAACAGCCAAATTCACAGACATCAGAAAGGTGGGTTGTAATGTAGCTCAGGGGTAATATTCTTGTAGAGTGTGCATAAGGCCTTAGATTCAATTCCCAGCACCACAAAAAGAGGAGATGGGGATGTGGAGGAGGGTTGTGAGGGAGTGACCACCAGGGGTGGTGAGGGAGTGGGGAAGATAAGTGCGAAGGCTATAGGGGTAAATGAAGAGTGATGGGTCCAGAGTTTGTTTTGTGGGTTGTGGGTTTTTTTTTTTTTGTTTTTTTGGTGTGTGTGTTGTGTTGTGTGGTGGTGTGTGTGTTTGTTGAGACAAGGGGTCTCTCTCTGTAGCTCCAGCTTCCTGGAACTCACTATGTATGACCCAGGCTGGCCTTGAACGCACAGAGATCTCCTGCCTCTTCTTCTCAAGTGCTAGGATTAAAAGCGGCTACCAACATGACCACAGAGTTTTCTTTTTATAGTAGTAACATGTTTGAAATTAAAGAGAGGTGATAGTTACTCAACATTTCTAATGTACTAAATACCACTCAGTTTAAAATGGCTAGCTTTATGCTATGTGAATTTTACCTCAAAAGTTTAAAAGCTAAGGGAGGGAAAAAGAAACTATGTAAGAGTTTAAACTAGATCCTCAAAAACTGAAAGAAAATGTGACTGCTTAGAGAGTTTCACAGAGGGGAAGGTACATAGATTCTTCTTTCTTTCTGCTTTCAGATGTTAGAACAAGAATTTGTTTGGATTTTGATTGTTTTTATTTTACATTTTGTTGATGAATGTTATCCCTCATCTGTGTATGCGAGCACCAAATACTACTTGTAAGGCAAACTGAGCACAGTTAATGTCCCCTCTTTACCTGAACACAATGTGCTTTCTATAATTGATCCCTAATAGGTTCTAGAATTAGACAACCATTTATTTTCAGACTTTGGGAATCTTGGCATATGGTGGAGGGTATGTTAGTGCATATTTTAGAGTAATATAAAATTAAAAGGGAAAAATGTGAATCCTGAAATATGATTTTGGAAATAACAGTTTTCAGGTGACATAATTTTAGTACAGGTGAGACGTTAAAGCAATACAAGGTGGGGGAACAACAACAAAAGAACTGGGACAAAGACCGACTGAAACAGTGAAAGACTGGGATAAAGATGCAAGACATGTATGAACTTGGTGGGGTGGGGGGCACTGAAAAGGAAATGAGTCTAAATTGGACGGAGAAAATGAGTATAAAAAAAGTTTAATAAGCAAAATACAAATGCAAAAATTAAATTTTATTTGTATACATCAAGTAATGAGGTATCTTTTGAGTAAGGCCCAAGTTGAAGCACAGATTTTATGTTTGATAGATAGTTTATACATATGATCTGAAAGTAATTTTTTATGTAGGAGTGCCTATGTTGTGACCTGTCTCATGAAGTCACATAAGGAGTTTTCTACTTAACCATATCAGTGTCAGTGTTTAGAAAGCTTCTGAAACTGGAGCATTTGGATTTTCAGATGAGAAGTGGTCAATCGGTATTATGTTTTGAATTTAGAAAACATAAATTTTTCCAACTTGCTCTTTTCTGAGATTCCTTTGGAATTTGCTAAATAGTGTATTGAATCTGCAGTCAGTTTGGATAGTATTACTACCAACTAGTGGTATTTAGTCTTCCAGTCCACAGATTACAAAAAAGTATCTTTTATTTGCATGGATTTCCTTTCTGCAGTATTGTGAAGCTTTCAGTGCACACATACTTTGCCTTCCTAGTGGGTTTCATTGTTTTGGATTCTATTTCAGCTTGTTCTTGATTTCTACTTGCAGGTTGTTTTTGCTATTGCTGTTCACTTAATTGTTGATCTTGTATACTGCAACTTTGCTGGATTTCTTGATGAACTTGGTATTTTTTGTGGGTTCCCTTTTTTTTTTTTTAAGGAAAATTTTTTGTATTTTATTTATTAGTTTCATTTTATGTATATGAGTGGATTGCCTGCATATAAATGCCCCGTGTCAATGCAAGTGCTCATGGGATAAAAGAGGGTATCAGATCCCGTGGAACTGGAGCACAGATGGTTGTTAGCCACATTATGTGCTGGGATTCAAACTGGGTCCTCTGTTAAAGCAGTCTGCGCTCTTAACCACTGAGCCGCTCACCCAGCCCCTTTTGTGGATTCTTTATACACTTAGTGTATCTCTGTTTTTCTGTTGTTTGCTATTTGCTTATTCTGTTCTGTTAATGTTACAAGTTCCTCTCTACACATTTCAGCTTAGTATAGAACCACCCCCCCCCTTTTTTTTTTTTTTTTTTGTGTCTTTTTGAGACAGGGTGTCCCTTTTTTTTTTTTTGTCTTGGAACTCACTATGTCAGGGTGGCCTCGAACTCAAGAGATCCACTACCTCACCGTCCTGAGTTGCTGGGGATTAAAGGCATGCGCCACCGCGCACGCCATGCTCTAATCATTGTCTTACAGGATTTATATAACTCCTCAACTTTGTTTCTACTCTCGTCAGATATCTAATGTCCTCTCAATTTTTGAAGACTGTGGTTTTGCCGGATAAAGAATTTTAGATAGGTAGTTTGAGTTTTCTGTTTTTCTGATTTTTTTCTTTTTCCTTCATCATAGCACCTTAAACATAACTACGTACACTATTGCCTTCTGACTTTGGTGGTTTCTAAAAATAGGTCCTTATACCTTTTTAAGATTCTTTTCATAAGTATAACTAGTCCTTTCCTTTTCTTTGTTTCCTCCTTTTTAAAGCTCAGATTTGTAATCATCAGCAAGTCTTAGTTAACCCTGATTCTTTCCTTGTACCTGCTCATATCTTAGTTAACCCTTTACAGTGAATTCTTCATTTCACTTTTCATTGGACTTTTTTTTTTTTGTTGAGACAGGGTCTGCCCTGTAGCCCCAGCTGGCCTGGAACTTGCTATGTAAGACCAGGCTGACTGGAAAACTCACAGATATCTGCCTGCTCTGCCTCCCAAGTGCTGGGATAAAAGGCGTGGCACCAACCATGCCACTTTTCAGCTTCCAGAATTTCTCTTTGGGACCTTTTATGATTCTGTTTCCTTTTACATGATGTTCGTACATGGTTTTTCGTATGGTTGTGTTTAAAACACAGCGCCTGAGACCGGCGCAATGTAGCCAAGGATGACATGGTAACTTCTTGGTCCTCCAGGCCTTGACCTCCCCAATTCGAGATTTGGTCAGTTAATACACCACGCACTACTCAGCCATCTGGGTCATTAATTCATTATGCTCTTCTTTCCGTTTAGTTTTTTTGTTCTGGTTTGCCTCTTCAGGCTCTTTGTGGTTTTCCAAAAGTTGATCTAAAAACCTCTGTAAGTGAATTGGCTGCTTTCCTCCTACAAGTAATTTCTTTCCCTATAAAGGATGGAATATTTTGTTTCTTTTAATACTTCTTAATTTGTTATATAAACAGATACTTTAAAAAAAATCAATAGATCACAACTGCCTTCAGCAAATCCACAACCCATCGTTCCCCCTTAATGGGGTCTTTCTCCTGTTTTGTGGGTTTATATTGTTTGCTTGTTCCGAGACTTGTCAACTGTACCCTGTATTCTTTTTCATGTTTTTGGCCACTCAGCTGTGTGTTTTGGTAATTTCCTTAAATGCCTAGAACCAAAGGAGAGAAAATAACCTTCTGACTCCTGAAGGTTTTGAAAAAGGCAAGCCTTTGCTTTCTTCCTGGGAGCCACCAGACAGGTCAAAAATGCACAACCACAATTCTTTGTGAAGAATTAGTCCTTATTGCCCCAATCTGGCATTTGACAGCTTATATCCAGAGTTTAGATTATGTTTATGGTTCTATGAGTCTAAGATTGTGGAAGATAGTGTGTAGATAATTTAAAGATTCTTTCCTCATTAATATTTCCCAGATTTGAAAGGGGAGGGGCGTGTGAGAGAGTGCGTGTATTACTGTTTGTACTCTGTGAGTGTTCCCAGATCCCAGAATTCAGTAAAGGTTAGTTTTGGCTCTTTTGGAAACTTGTTCATTTTTGTTGTAGAACTGCAACAGAGAAATGTTGTTTCCACGATTGATTCTATCACTCAACCTTGTACAAGTTTCACTTAATATTAGATTAATTTAACTTTTTTTTTTTTTTTTTTTGAAGACAGGGTCTCCTTATAGCCCCAGCTGTCTTGGAACTCACTGTAAACCAGGCTGGCCTTGAACTCATAGAGATCTGTCTGCCTCTGCCTCCCGAGTGCTGGGATTAAAGGCATGCCCCACCACGCCTGGGAATTGAACCCGGGTCCTCTGCAAGAGCAGTTGGGGCTCTTAATTGCTGAGCCATCTCTCCAGCCCATATGTGGATTATTTATTTACACATCTTGCTCTTCACCCTTTGTATTCTGTTTCATGTTTTTTTTAACCTAATTATACTCATATACCAGCATTGAAATCCTAGTTTTCCATGTTAGTAACTCAAATAGAATTTAAGATTATTTTGAAATTTTAGTTGTTGATAATACTAAAGGGAGTATTTACAGATTCATACATGACCTTTATTTTATTTTATTTTTTTTAACTTTATTTTTTTCATGTTGTATGAATGTACTGTCTGCATGTAGGTTTGTGCACCCATGTCGTGCAATGCCGCGGAGGTCAGAAGAGGGTGTCGGATTCCCCTGGAACTGGAGTTAAAGACAGTTCTCAGCCGCCATGTGGGTGCTGGGGATCGAACCCGGGTCCTCTGCAAGAGCAGTCGGCGCTCTTAACCACTAGGCCATCTCTCCAGCCCAAATGACCTTTATTTTAAAAATACTTGGTTAAGTGTTTTAAGTTTTCAATTTTTTTATATTTAATTTTGAAGTATTAGGACAGCTGGGGCTACAGGAAGACCCTGTCTCGAAAAGACCAAAAAAGAAAAATGCTCTATCATACCTGTCCCAAAAAAAATAACTTATTTAATTTCATCCATACAGAAAAGTGAAAAAGTAAAAAAAAAAAAAAGTGAAAAAGTAATAAGAGGAATTGCCATATATTTTTATATTTCCCTATTTACTGTGTGTGTGTGTGTGTGCGTGCATGTGTGTGTGTGTGTGCGTGCGCGCGAGTACTTATTTACCTTGAATCATTTGAGGGTAACATTAAAGAAACCATTCCTAACTTAGGTGTGGGGTATTTTTTCCCCCCTAACAACAACAACAACAACAACAACAATAACTCTTGTGTAAAACCACTAAGTAATCAGTCATGAAAGTAATACACAAAACTATTGTCTATACATGTGATACGTATTTAGATTTTAACACATGATAGTGTATCTCCTAAGACTTTTTCTTGGTGGAAGGTAGAGGGAAGACAGTCGAGCATCTAATATAGATACATTGTACTCTGATTGAGTCTTTGAGAGGGGTTTCATGTAGCCAAGGCTGGCCTTGTACTGACTGTGTAGATCCATTTGCTGCCTCTGCCTCAGAAGTACTGGGATTACAGGCAGTGGCTGCCAGGCTCTGTTTTATATGATGTTGAATATTAAACCCAAGACATAATACATCCTAGGCAAGCACTCTACAAACTCAGTTACATCCCCAGTCCTGATTGAGTCTTTTTCAATTCCTTTAATTTGGGGTACTTGTTCTCCTTTGGCTTTCTTGGGTTTTGTGGTTTTCAAAAATACAAGTTAATAGTTTGTAGGCTGCCCTAAACATGGGTTTGTCTGTTTCCACATTACATGCAAATTAAATGTTTTGTCTGGAATTCTGCAAAGCAGTATTTGGCCCCTACTCAGTGCATCATGTATAGAGATTGTCTTAATATAACTTAGTTGTTGGTGTTAATACCTGTTTAATACCTTCTTTGTAGGGACATAAGTTTTTCTTTCCCATTTATTTATATTGCTATTAACTTACCTATTTTTATGTTCATTGAGATAACAGGATTTTAAAATTATTTTTGTTACTTTAAGTTTGCTCCCATAGTTCTGTTTCTGTCCTTACTTTGGCATATGATACCAGGTTTAACTATAGTTTGGGGGTTTGGGTGGGTGGGTTGGTTGGTTGGTTGGTTGTTTAGTTTAAGAAGGGGTCACTGTAGCTCCAACTGGTCTGAAACTCACTAGGTTGACCAGGCTGCCCTCAATCTTACAGGAATCTACCTGCCCATGTGTCTGGCACTACCATGCCTGGCTGACTATACTTTTCTTGATCAAATCTTAGAATCAGCCTCCTTGCCAAAGAGCTCTGTTTTCTTTGGGTGATAAATGATATTTAGAAACCAAAATTGGAGCTGCTTCTTTGCCCTCTCAGGAGCAGACCTAGAAAATAAACACATGTATGTATATTTTCCTACATATACATGTGTATTTAATTTAAAAGCTCTCAGTTATACTGTAACATTTTATGTAAAATAGGCTAAATAATTACATCAATAAAGGGCAGACTTAAAAAATGAGAATGAGCCGGGTGTGGTGGCACACACCTTTAATCCTAGCACTTGGGAGGCAGAGGCAGGCGGATCTTTGTGAGTTCAAGGCCAGCCTGGTCTACAGAGCAAATTCCAGGACAGCTGGGGCTACAGGGAGACCCTGTCTCGAAAAGACCAAAAATAAATAAATTAATTAATTAATAAAAAATAAATAAAAGCTCTCAGTTTATGGATACCTACAATTTTGATGTACTACTAAATATTCTTTAGTTCAGTGTGCCTTTTGATAGTGGTTAATTCCCCTCTCCAAAGGTGAAAACTATCCTGCCATCATCTTCAATATACATGCTCATTTTTCAAGCCTAGAGTACACAAAAATATACATACCACACTAAAATGGAAACCTGACTAGGGTTAAATATTTACTTAAAGTTCTTCTAATTTTTAAGGACTGATGTACAGAGAGTTAGTGAAGTACACTAAGCTTAACAGGTACAGTTATATGCATTTTTTACAAACGCATGCACCTATCAAGGTACAGAACATTTTAATCACCTTTTGTGTGTTTTCCTAATTTCCTAGCCACCGGAAACAACCAGAGAGAAAAAGAATGTTATCCTGTACAAAGGCCTTGACATAGTACCCCATGAATGATGTTAGAATAACTTTTCTGTTATTTCTGTGAGCTCTGATGAGAGAGGGGTACCTTATCAAAATAAGGTTTTTGAAAAACATGTTTAGGTGCTTCCCACTGAAAGTGATACCTGGTCATTTTGGATTTTGTGAGACTTTGGATCATAGTTAAATCTTCTGTTTTTGCAGGCCTCTTCTATCAGCAAGGGGATAAGCTGAAAGTTAAGAGAATAGCAGGTTCTTGACTTGGCATCCTCTGATAATACTGTGGTAGGGAGGGTAGATAATTTTTTACCTCAGGGTAACGAGGAGAGAGACTCCATTTGGTTTGATTTGAGTAGAGTGCTTAAAGTAAAAAAAATAAAAATTGCTAGTGAGATGACTCAGCAGGTAAAGTTCCCTGACAGTATAATCCTGGTGAACTAGAGTTCCAATCCCCAGAACCCTATGAAAAGGGTGGAAAGAGAAAACTGACTCCACAGAGTTGTCCTGTCTTCCACACACTTACATGTACCCACCCACACTCAATCATACACACGTACACAATAATAATTTTTTATTGAGGTTTTTGTGTATTTCATACAAGATTTTTTTGGGGGGGGTCTTTTTGAGGCAGGGTCTCCCTTTTAGTCCCAGCTGGCCTGGAGTTCTCTCTGTAGACCAGGCTGGCCTTGAACTCACAGAGATCCACCTGCCTCTGCCTCCCAAGTGCTGGGATCAAAGGCATGCACCACCACACCTAAGATTTCTTAATCAAATCTAAACCTACTCCCCTCTCCTTGCCCCCACCCCACCAGAACTCATGCATGTTTTTTTCTTAGTCTTTTTTGAATTTTTGGTTGCAGAAGTTTACTGTTGGGGGCATAAGTTTACTGTTTCAGTCAGTTCTTTGACCCAGTCTTCTTGTTGTTGTTTCAGTTCTTTCCAAATTGTATCACTCCAAAATATGCCTACATACATAGCTTGCGAGTGCACACACACACACAATTATGGCATCTGAAAATAAATTGTAGGTCAATTCTAAAATGTTCAGGGATTCACATTTTGACAGTAAAGTTGCATTCAGATAAGGAAAAAAAATATTACTTTACATTCCTATATAATAACATAGCAAGGTGATGAGTAGAGTTGTCTTGATAAGTAAGCTGCCCCATTCCTTATGAGAAAGAGGCTTTTCTTACTAATTTTGTTTTGGTGGGATTATGTTTTATTGTTTAGTTTTTAGGAGATTCTGTATCAAAGACTGTGGGTGGGAGTGTATGTATGCAACATTATACCTCTATATGTATGTGTGTGTGTGTGTGTGTGTGTGTATATACACACACATATACACACACATTTATTTCAGGGGTTTGGTTTAATAGATGAAACAGGGAAAAATTTGTATACTTATATTGTTTGGAACTAGTGTCCTAAAAGATTTCAAATAGGAAGTAGTTCATTAAAAATGAACTTAAAAATTATCAGAAAAAAAAATTATTCTTAAACATACTTCACATTTTGTTAGGTAACTAAGGATTTAGTATTAAGTGTACTATTTGTTATGGATATATATTTATCAAAACATTTTTTGAAATCTCTTAGGATTATGTACAGAAGGACTGTACCGTGTTAGTGGAAATAAAACTGATCAAGACAACATTCAGAAGCAGTTTGATCAAGGTAAGATAGTTGCAAAATAAAATCACTATCATCTTGTTTTCCTTCTTAGACTTTTATGGTAGGGATTGGTTTTTATTTGGAGCATCTTAGGGAAATGAATATGGAAAGGAGAGAATTTGAAAGTGTCTTTAAAATACTAAATATATATACTCCAGGCGTGGTGGCACACGCCTTTAATCTTAGCACTCAGGAGGCGGAGGCAGGCGATCTCTGTGAGTTCAAGGCCTGCCTCGTCTACAGAACGAGTTCCAGGACAGCCACAGCTACAGGGAGACCCTGTCTCAAAAAGAAAGAAAGGAAAAAAAATATATAGAATAAAAGATCTGAGATAACTGAAACAGTTGGGTCAAGAAAATAAGTGTTACAATATATTTTAATGTGTGAATGCAGAAGATAGAAAAGAACGTATTGAAAAGAAGGTACTCAGAAATGATGCAGTCTATTTTAAACTCAAAAAACAATGGAACATACAGGTTTTGTTTTAAAAATAATGAGAATCGGGGGCTGGAGAGATGGCCCAGCAGTTAAGAGCACCGACTGCTCTTGCAGAGGACCTGGGTTCGACTCCTAGCACCCACATGGCGTCTAAGAACCGTCTTAACTCCAGTTCCAGGGGAATCTGACACCCTCTTCTGACCTCCACAGCATTGCACGACCCGGTGCACCTACTTACATGCAGACAGTACACTCATCATTAAAAATAGTAATAATAGCCGGGTGTGGTGGCGCACGCCTTTAATCCTAGCACTTTCGAGACCCTGTCTCGAAAAGACCAAAAAANTTTTTTTTTGGTCTTTTTGAGACAGGGTGTCCCTGTAGCCCCAGATGGCCTCGAACTCACTTTGGTAGACTAGGCTGGCCTCGAACTCAAGAGATCCACCTACCTCTACCTCCTGAGTTCTGGGATTAAAGGCATGCGCCACCACGCCTGGCTCTATCATTTCTTACAGGATGTATCTAACTCTCAACTTTGTTTCTCTCAGAATATCTTAATTTCCTCTCATTTTTGAAGACTGGTTTTGCCGGATAAAGAATTTTAGATAGGTAGTTGAGTTTTCTGTTTTTTTCTTTTTCCTTCAATCATAGCACCTTAAACATACTGTACACTATTGCCTTCTGACTTTGGTGGTTTCTAAAAATAGTCTTATACTTTTAAGATTCTTTGTATAAGTATACTAGTCCTTTCCTTTTCTTTGTTCTCCTTTTTTAAACTCAGATTGGATAATCTCAGCAAGTCTTAGTTAACCCTGATTCTTTCCTTTTCCTGCTCATATCTGTTAACCCTTTACAGTGAATTCTTCATTTCACTTTTCATTGGACTTTTTTTTTTTTTTTGAGACAGGGTCTCCCTGTAGCCCCAGCTGGCCTGGAACTTGCTATGTAGACCAGGCTAGACTGGAACTCACAGAAATTGGCCTGCCTCTGCCTCCCAAGTGCTGGGATTAAAAGCGTGCACCACCATGCCCAGCTTTTCAGCTCCAGAATTTCTCTTTGGGACCTTTTTATGATTTCTGTGTCTTTACTGATGTTCTCTTTTTTCGTTGTTGTTTTTAAAACAGCTGGCCTGGAACTTGCCATGTAGCCAAGGATGACATTGAACTCTTGGTCCTCCAGCCTTGACCTCCCAAATGCTGAGATTGCAGGTATACACCACCATACTCAGCCATCTGGTCATTAATTCATTATTCTCTTCCTTTAGTTTTTTGTTCATGGTTTCCTTCATTAGCTCTTTGTGGTTTTCCAAAAGTTGATCTAAAAACCTCTGTAAGTGAATTGGCTGGCTTCCTCAACAAGTAATTTTCATTTTCCCTATAAAGGATCATATTTTGTTTCTTTTAATACTTCTTAATTTGTTATGAAAACAGATGACTTTAAAAAAAATTAGCAACTCTAGAAATCACCTCGTTCCCCCTTAATGGGGTCTTTCCTGTTTGTGGGTTATATTGTTTGCTTGTTCCGAGACTTGTCAACTGTACCCTGTATTCTTTTTCAGTTTTTGCCACTCAAGCTTAGTGTTTTGGTAATTTCCTTAAATGCCTAGAACCAAAGGAGAGAAAATAACCTTCTGACTCCTGAAGGTTGAAGAAAGGCAAGCCTTTGCATTTCTTCTGGGAGCCACCAGACAGGTCAAAATGCACAACCACAATTCTTTGTGAAGAATTAGTCCTTATTGCCCCAATCTGGCATTTGACAGCTTATATCCAGAGTTTAGATTATGTTTATGGTTCTATGAGTCTAAGATTGTGGAAGATAGTGTGTAGATAATTTAAAGATTCTTTCCTCATTAATATTTCCCAGATTTGAAAGGGGAGGGGCGTGTGAGAGAGTGCGTGTATTACTGTTTGTACTCTGTGAGTGTTCCCAGATCCCAGAATTCAGTAAAGGTTAGTTTTGGCTCTTTTGGAAACTTGTTCATTTTTGTTGTAGAACTGCACAGAGAAATGTTGTTTACCACATTGATGATATCACTCCCTTGTACATGTTCATCTAATATGTAGATTATTTACTTTTTTTTTTTTTTTTTTTGAGACAGGGTCTCCTTATAGCCCCAGCTGTCTTGGAACTCTCTGTAGACCAGGCTGGCCTTGAACTCACAAAGATCTGCCTGCCTCTGCCTCCCAAGTGCTAAGATTAAAGGTGTGCACTACCACGCCCGGCTCATTCTTATTTTTTAAGTCTGCCCTTTATTGATGTAATTATTTAGCCTATTTTACATAAAATGTTACAGTATAAAGTTAAAGGGCCCAAATTAGAATTTATATACATAATCTGTATTTTTTCTATTTTATTATGGTTTCTTTTAAATAGTCTATGTGTAAACACAAGAAATTAGAAGATAGGTATTAGTATTAGTATTAGTTCTTTAAGACACTAATGATTTACTGTATGGTGATATGTATCGTGTACTTCTTAACAAAAAGTGCTCAGGATTTGTCTTTCTGTGATCAGTATAGTTTGTCAGCCTGTGAAGAAAGGTGACTGAGAATTGACTTTTGATGGAGAAATGCACGCTTAGCTTACCTCTACAATAAATTAAAATTCCCATTATTAAGTTAAAATTTTATTTTGTTTTACAGATCATAATATCAGTCTGGTGTCAATGGAAGTGACAGTAAATGCTGTAGCTGGAGCTCTCAAAGCTTTCTTTGCTGATCTGCCAGATCCTTTAATTCCGTATTCACTTCATCCAGAGCTGTTGGAAGCAGCAAGTAAATATAAACTTTATCTTTGGGTTGGATGACGATAGCAATTTTTGAATATTGATTGCTGAAATCAGTTATTTTATATCACTTTACTAGAAAGTCTTTTTTTTTTTTGGTCTTTTTCGAGACAGGGTCTCCCTGTAGTCCCAGCTGTCCTGGAACTCACTCTGTAGACCAGACTGGCCTTGAACTCACAAAGATCCGCCTACCTCTGCCTCCCAAGTGCTAGGATTAAAGGCGTGCGCCACCACACCCGGCTACTAGAAAGTCTTTTAACAATACTTTATTGTTTTTATTTTATGTGTATGAGTGCTTTGACTGCGTGTGGGTAGTACATTGTACCCATGCGTACAGAAGAAGGCATCAGGTCCCCTGGAACTGGAGTTCAACATTTGTTTGCTGTCATGTGGGTGCTGGGAATTAAATGCAGGTCCTCTGCAAGAGCAACCAGTGCTCTTAACCCTGAGCCATTTCTCTAGCTCCAAAACTATTTCTTAAACATTATCTACTAACTAACAAAAATCAGGATCCCTGTGGGTGGCCATAGAAATATTTGATTTTAGGTTAGCCTTACATGTAACTGGTGAGTCGGGGTAGAGGATGGGGAATATACACTGTGCCTTAAGGCAACTATCCGTTATATTCCTTTGAGTCAGGGTCTCCTACTGAACCTGGATCTAGGCTGACAGTAAGTCCCAGTGATTCTCCTATCAACCTTCTCCCTCCTCATAGCCCCGGGGTCACTTGTGGCCATACTTTTTACCATGGTTCTGAGATCCAAATTCCAGTCCTCAAGTGTGCACTGCAAGCTTTCTTAGCAGTTGAGCCATCTCCCCCTTCATACCTCCCAGAAAATTTAAATGCTCTTAGAAGAGTAATTTCTTTTTTAATTCTTAGGTAATTCAGGGCTGGAGGGTTGGTGGGAGGGGGGGTTCGAGGCCAGGCATGATGGTGAACGCCTTTAATCCTAGCACTTGGAGCCGGGCGTGGTGGCGCACGTCTTTAATCCTAGCACTGGGAGGCAGAGGCAGGAGGATCTTTGTGAGTTCAAGGCCAGCCTGGTCTACAGAGTGAGTTCCAGGACAGCTGGGGCTACAGGGAGACCCTGTCTCAAAAAGACAAAAAAGAAAAGAAAAGAAAAGAAAAAAGAAAATGGTACTTAATTCAGAGTGTATTCCTACTTTGACATCAATTGCTCAAATGTTTCTAGTATGCACATATTCATTTCATTAAGTGAAACCTAATGTCTATTTGGACATCAAGAAATCTAGTGCTTAATTTACATTAATGGCTAAAATTATATAATTTCTAGTTTCCTTTTAATATTTCCCTTTTATGATGTCTTTGAGATTAGTTCTGTTGTTTTTATTATTTTAAAAATCCTGACCTCAGTGCTGGATGTAGTGGCACACACTTTTAATCCTAGCACTTGGGAGGCAGAGGTATGCAGATCTCTGTGAGTTCCAGGGCAGCTGGGGCTACAGGGACACCCTGTCTCTAAAAGAGGAAAAAAAAAAAAAAAGAGAGGTTTTGAATAGGGTCTGGAGAGACTGCTCAGCAGTTAGGAGCACTTACTGCCTTTGCAGAGGATCCAAGTTTGGTTTGTAGCACCCATGTCAAGTGGCTCACAACCATCTGCAGTTCCATCCAGGAAATCCAGTGTGCTCCTCTTACCTCCAAAGGCATCTCTGCACAGACATATACCTAGAATTTACAGAAATTAAATTAAAAATCATATAAAATATATTTTAGGAATTGAGGAAATGCTCGTTCTAATATATTTTCACAAGGAATAGTTGATTTATACATATTCCTGGAGTTATTTCTTGACCATAAACAGTTACCTCAGAACTTTCCACTGAGGACATTTTTAAAGGACTAATTAAAAAGTACAGTGACTTTTTGGTACTTGATAATTCTACAGTGATATGAAAGAGGAAGAAAAGAAAATGAAGTCTTTATCTCCCATTTATTGCAGGACTACATTTTAGTTACCCTGTTTTGTAATTTGCATAAATTTGGGAAATGCATTAAATGTTTATATAAAGGAAAATTTGGGGAGGGGGTTAAGAGATAGTTGATTCTAGAGCTCCATATGAGTGGCCATAACCCAGGAACATATAGATACAGGTTATCCCCAATTGCAGCTTGGTAATAGTTGCATTATGGTTTTATAGTAACATAACAAAG
Source organism: Rhizomys pruinosus (assembly GCA_009823505.1). Lineage (NCBI taxonomy): Eukaryota > Metazoa > Chordata > Mammalia > Rodentia > Spalacidae > Rhizomys > Rhizomys pruinosus. The sequence goes on along the minus strand of VZQC01003457.1, from coordinate 1,605,996 downwards.
AGAAAACAAAGTCATAAGACATTTTTCAAATATATTGGTAGTTACATTCTGTAGGCTGATCATAGCAAAGCAGCGTAGTTTGTACTATATAGGTCTAGCTGTTATCTGACGACATTCTCAGCTTTTTGATTGGTGGGACCTGGTATTCTGCTAAGTTAACATATTTTATTAGTCACAAGAATGTTAATTCAGAAACAGAGGGAGTACAAGTAAATGTAGTATAGATGACTATATCTTGAAAGCTATATTTAACCTAGCACTAATTTTTGGAAAGATTTTATGCTGAGAATCTTTTCTTTTTGGGGGGTGGGGTGGGGTGGAGAACAGGGTCTCCCTGTAGCCCCAGCTGGCCTGGAACTCACTCTGTAGACCAGAGAGATCTGCCTGCCTCTGCCTCCCAAGTGCAAGGATTAAAGGCATGCAACACCACGCCTGGCTTAAAGATCATTCTTAGCCGCCATGCGGGTGCTGGGAATCGAACCCAGGTCCTCTGCAAGAGCAGTCGGCACTCTTAACTGCTAGACCATCTCTCCAGCCCGAGAATCATTTTACAGCAAAAGAAAAACTTCATGGCACATTAAACTGCACAATTCATATTTCTGAAGTTTTCTTGGAAAATACCCAACACTTGTCACATATTATCTGTTACTGCTTTTGTTGTCTAGCTGTAGGACTGAGTACTTATGCCCATCAAACCTTAGTACCTGTAGCAAGAATATTAAGGTGAATATATTTATAAATAGGTAATTCTAAATAAACAGCTGTATAAATATATAGAAATACAATATGTTTTAAATACTTTAATTTTTATAGTAAGCTTAATATGAGGTTTTAGCAGATATTTGAAAGTTCATAAATTTTACAGAAAAGTTTCTCTTTTACAGAAATTCCAGATAAAACAGAACGCCTTCATGCCTTGAAAGAAATTGTTAACAAATTTCATCATGTAAACTACGATGTATTCAGATACGTTATAACACATCTAAACAGGTACTTCCAAATAAAATGTAGTACATGTTTCAAACTTGTAAACTTTATAAATTGGGTATAAGTTCTTTCTAAGGGGACTACAAACTAAATACAAGGTTGCATATTTGGGTTTTCTGTGATGGCAGTGTATTTTATCTAATTTATATCTAAAAAGCTGTATTATTACTATTTTGTGCCATGTAACAGTTATATAGATAGTACAGTCGGGGTATGTGTGTGTGTGTTTATTTACCAGAAATGAAGCATCAAGGTCTTGCCACATGTTAGGCAAGCACTCTACCATTGAACTAGCATTATATTCCTAACTCTAAATATTTTAAGCTTCAAGTTTATCTTAAGCAAAAGGAACTATAGTTTTAATGATTTAAATACTTAGTCAAACTGGTGTCAAGTTTAGAATATTGCTATAGTTGTAACCTTAGACAAATTATAAGACCTTAGATTCAGATTATCTATGTTGAGTCTTGATTTTGCTCAACTATAAAAATAATGCAGGGCTGGAGAGATGGCTCAGCAGTTAAGAGTGCCAACTGCTCTTGCAGAGAACCCAGATTCGATTCCCAGCACCCACATGGTTAAGAACCGTCTTTGACTCCAGTTCCAGGGGAATCTGACGCCCTCTTCTGACCTCTGCGGCATTACATGGCATGGGTGCACTAACCTGCATGTAGACAGTACACTCATACACATAAAAAATAATAAATTAATTAAAAAAAAAATCCTAGCACTTGGGAGGCAGAGGCAGGTGGATCTTTGTGAGTTCAAGGCCAGGCTGGTCAACATAGTGAGTTCTAGGACAGCTGGAGCTACAGGGAGACACTGACTCAGAAAGACGAAAAAAAAAAAAGAATGCAAGGTTGGAGAGATGGCTTAGTGGTTAAGAGCACTGGCTGTTCTTGCAGAGGACCCACGTTCTAATCCCAGAACCCACTTGGCAGCTCACAACTGTCAATAACTCCAGTTCCAGGGGATCCGACCCCCTCTTCTGTCCTCCACCAGCACTGTACTACATGGGTACATTTGTATACACACAGGCAATACACTCATACACATAAAAATAAATTTTTTTTTTAAGATGAGAATACATTTGACAGAGTTGTTCTGAAGACTGAATGGGATTGTTTATATTTGTACTAAGTTTTTCAAGTCTATCTGAAATATTTGAAGTGGCATTTTAAGGAACTCTGAATGTTTAAGGTATAGCCCAGTGGCAGAACATTTACCTAGCATTTGTAAAGGCCTGGGTTTGATCCCAAATACTACAGGAAATAAATAAACTTCAATAATAACACCAAAGTCCAAATGAAGTTCTTTTTTTTTTTTTAGACAGTCTCTCTCAGTCCCAGCTGTCCTAGAACTCACTATGTAGACCTGGCTGGCCTTGAACTCAAAGACAAAGAAATTGGCCAGTCTCTGCCTCCTGAGTACTGGGATTAAAGGTGTGCACCACCACGCCCAGTTGGGTAGTCTATACTTCTTAAAAAAGATTGTTTACAGTTGTAGTATTGGTATCAGTGTATAACATTATATTAGCATTATAACCCTTTCTCCAATTCATATTCTTAAAAAATGCCAACCTGATATATAGCATTATAATAGACAAGACAATGTGACAATTTCTGGAAAGTAGTGGTTGAATAATGGTATATAGATGCAGGGAAACTATAGACCTTACCTAGTGCAGAGAATAGTTTGATTTTGTGAACAAATTATCAGGCTGAAATAAAAGTTGGACTTGATTTAAAAGATGGAGGAAAAAGAACAGAGGGTAAAGTGTATTCAAAGAATCACAGTACTGGCCCACCAACAAAGTTACCTTGAATACTGTGTTCTGGCACTGATTTTGGCTTTTGTGCAGTAATAAACAACAAAGCCTCAAGGATGTTTGAAGCATTGAAGAATAGCAAAAAAGAGGCTTGTCTGAGCAGAACAGAGTAAAGATGGAGAAAATAGAGAGCTAAGTAAGAAAGGGAAAGAGGAACAGTGCCGGTCATACAGGACAGTGCTGTTCAGATTATTATTCACTGACTAGCTTTAATTTTCAAAATGTTCTACTGAGGTAAAGAATTTGTTTCAGAATATAAATCTTATATAATTATGCATACTATTCCTCCTCCTTTCCCCTTATTTGGTAGGAAGTGGGACCATGCTATTAAAAATAAAAGCATTGTGACTTCCAGGACAGCTGGAGCTACAGGGAGACCCCGTCTTGAAAAGACCAAAATAATAATAATAATAATAATAATAATAATAATACCAAAATAATAATAATAACAACAAAATAAAAGCATTGCATGATTTACATTCTTTGTTATTCTGAATGATACTGAGAAACACTGGAGATTAGAGCAAAAGATAACATATTTAAACTTAAGTTTTAAAAGAAGTGCTCAAGTAGACTTCTGTATTTTGCTTTTCTGTTGCTATGATAAACACCATGACCAAAAGGGAATTAAGGGAGGAAAAGGTTTATTTGACTTAAGTTCACAAGTCATGGCCTAGCACTCAATCCAGGACAAGAGCTCAAGCAGGAACTGAAACAGAAACCATGGAGGTCTACTGCTACTAACTTGCTCCCTACCTTCTGTTTAACTAGCTTTCTGTCATAGCCCAGGACACCCTTCATATCCTTATGTATATCCCACAGTGGGCTGGGCCCTCCTATAACTTAGCAATCAAGAAAATGTTCTGCAGGTAGGCCCATGGGCCAGTCTGATCCAGGCAATTCCCCCAGTTGAGACTCCCTCTGATAATTTGTCAAGTTGACAGCTGAAACTAACTAGGAGATAGACTATAACTTCATACAGGCCTTATTTTTTATTGAGCTTTTGCAAATTTCATACAGTTCTTAATCAAATTTAGACTCCTTCCCCTATCCATGCTCCCCCTGCCAGACCTCATGCATTCAGGCATATATGATAGGTCCTGTCCAGTCAAGCATTTGTACCCAGATGTCCTTTGCTGCAAATTCATGCACTGGAGTCTAGTCAGCCTATCTAGCGATCGTAAGGTCTATTCTCCCACAACAAGTTGCCCACCTATTTGCCCTGTCTGGGCCCTGAAGTTGGCATGGGTCTTGTGTTCAATGCCACCATTGCCCCAATTCAAATGTGCAAGCTTCCAGTGACCTGAAAGCCTCTATTTTCCTATGTTCCTGGACCAAACCTGGCTCTTACAATCTTTCTGCACACCTCTGCTGCAGTGTTCCCTGAGCTATTGGTGAATGAGGTTTAATATACTCTCAGGGACAAATACTTTGCAGTCATTTATTCTCCAAAATTTAGCCAGTCGTGGCCTTCTGTGTGCATCACACTCTGTTGTTTAACAGAGGCATGTATTGTCTCAGTACTGGAGACATAGCAGTGTATTTTAGGTAAAAGGAAAGTACATGTACAATAAATGAGTGACAGATTTACAGGGTTGTAAAATTATTCTGAGGAATTATTCTTTGATTTTAGTCATCTGTTCTCCACATCCAGTGAATTAAATCCACCTTTTCAAAAAATTTTTCCACTTTCTTTTGCTTACCACTACTTTAGTTACTGTTTCTCATTTAGGAATTGTTAATGCTTTTACAGTTGACCTTTCCTTGCTGACTTGTATTCCTTTCCTCTCTTCATTCAAATACCCAAATAATCTGAAACTTTTATCTTTTAGAGACAGGTTCTTCCTGTAGCTCCAGCTGTCCTGGAACTTACTATGTAGACCAGACTGGCCTTGAACTCAGAGACCTGCCTGCCTCTACCTCTTGAGTGCTGGGATTAAAGGCATGCATCACCACACCTGGCTTCTGAAACATTTTTTGTATAAAGATTTTATTTTCTTTTATTTTATTTTATTTTTGAGACAGGATCTCCCTTTAGTCCCAGCTGGCCTAGAGCTCGCTCTGTAGATCAGACTGGCCTTGAACTCAGAGATCTGCCAGCCTCTGCAAAAACTTTTAATATCTTAAAACAAGAAAACTCATATCTTTCTTTCAATGGGCCAGGCAAGTTGGCAGTGAGGGAGAGGGGAGGAGAGGAGTAGAGAAGGGGAGGAGGGGAGGATTCAAGGCCAGCCTGTCTACAGAGTGAGTTCCAAGACCAGCTGGCGGCTACCGGGAGAGACCCCTGTCTCGAAAAAGACCTAAAAAAAAAAAAAAGGAAATCTTTATACAAAACAATGTTTCAGAACCAGGTGTGGTTGATCATGACCTTTAATCCCAGGCACTCAAGAGGTAGAGGACAGGTCAGGTCTCTGGTTCAAGGCCCATTGGTCGACAAGGTAGAGTCCCGGACAGCGGAGCTACGGGAACAACCTGTCTCAAAAGATAAAGTTTTCAGATTTTTGGGTATTTGATGAAGACGGAAAGAATACAAAGTCAGCAAGGAAAGGTCAACTGTAAAAAGCATTGAACAATTTCTAATGAGAAACGTAAACTAAAGTTAGTGGTAACAGCAAAGAAAGTGGAAAAATTTTTTGAAAAGGTGGATTTAATTCACTGGATGTGGAGAACAGATGACTAAAATCAAAGAATAATTCCTCAGAATAATTTTACAACCCTGTAAATCTGTCACTCATTTATTGTACATGTACTTTCCTTTTACCTAAAATACACTGCTATGTCTCCAGTACTGAGACAATACATGCCTCTGTTAAACAAACCAGAGTGTGATGCACACAGAGGCCACATGGCTAAATTTGGAGAATAAATGGACTGCAAATATTTGTCCCCGAGAGTTATAAACCTCATGTCACCAATAGCTCAGTGGAACACTGCAGTGCAGAGGTGTGCAGAAGATTGTAATCCAGGTTTGTCCAGGAACATGGACAATAGAGGCTTTTAGGTCACTGTGAAAGCTTGCACATTTGAATTGGGCAATGTCGGCATCTGAACACAGGACACCATGCCAACTTCAGCGCCCAGACAGGGCAAATAGGGTGGGCAACTTGTTGCTGGGGAATAGGACCTTACGATCGCTAGATAGGCTGACTACTCAGTGCATAATGTGAAGCAAAGGACTCTGGGTACAAATGCTTGACTGGAAGGAAACCCTAATATTATGCCTGATGCATGTAAGGTCTGGCAGGGGGTGACTGGAAGGGAAGGAGTCTAATTTGATAAGAACTGTATAAATTTGCAAAGTTCAATAACAAAATAAGGCCTGTATGAGACGTTATAGTCTATCTCCTAGTTAGTTTCAGCTGTCAACTTGACAAATTTCAGGGAAGTGCTCAACTGGGTGAATTGCCTGGGATCAGAACTGGCCCATGGGTCCTACCGGCAGAACATTGTCTTGATATGCTAATTATAGGGCGGGCCCAGCCCAATGGGTGATTATATACAAAGGATAGGAAGGGTGTTCCTGGCCCGCTATGACGGAAAGCTAGTTAAACAGAAGGTAGGGAGCAAGTTAGTAGCAGTAGACCTCCATGGGTTTCCTGTTTCAGTTCCTGCTGAGGCTCTTGTCTGGATTGAGTGCTAGGCCATGACTTGTGAACTTAAGTCAAATAAACCTTTTCCTCATCCTAAGTTCATTTGTCATGGATGTATCAATATGGCAAAAAAAAAAAAAAAAAAATGAAAATAAGACTATACACTTTTTTAAACTTAAGTTTAATATGTTACTTTGCTTCTAATCTCCAGTGTTTCTCTCAGTATCATGTCAATACAAAAAGAATGAATCATTCAATCGTTTTATTTGGTGTTATTATTATTATTCTGGTATTATTATTATTCATTATTATTATTATTAGTTTGGTCTGTTCAAGCGGTCTCGCTAGTAGCTCCAGCTGCCTGGAAGTCACAATGCTTTTATTTTTAATAGCATGGTCCCACTTCCTACCAAATAAGGGGAAAGGAGGAGGAATAGTATGCATAATTATATAAGATTTATATTCTGAAACAAATTCTTTACCTCAGTAGAACATTTTGAAAATTAAAGCTAGTCAGTGAATAATAATCTGAACAGCACTGTCCTGTATGACCGGCACTGTTCCTCTTTCCCTTTCTTACTTAGCTCTCTGATTTTCTCCTATCTTACTCTGTCTGTCAGACAAGCCTCTTTTTGCGATTTCTTCAATGCTTTCATAACATCCTGTGAGGCTTTGGTGGTGTATTACTGCCAAAAAGCCAAAATCAGTGCCAGGAACACTAGTATGTCAAGGGAACGTGTTGTTGGGGGCCAGGTCACTGTGTTTTGTGAATTAACTTTACCTTCTGTTCTTTTCCTCATCTTTTAAATCAATCCAACTTTTATTTCAGCCTGATATTTGTTCACAAAATCAACGATTCTCTGCACTAGGTAAGGTCACAGGTTTCCCTGCATCTAATCCCATTATTCTAACCACTACTTTTCCAGAAATTGTCACATTGTTTTGGCTATTAAATGCTATATATTGCAGGTTGGCATTTTTAAGCAATATGAATTGGATACAGGGTGTTATAATGCTAATATACATGTTATACACTGATAACCAATACTACAAACTCTGTAAAACAATCTTTTTTAAGTAAGTATAGATCTACCCAAATGGGCGTGCGTGGTGCCACACCTTTACATCCCAGTTATCAGGAGGCAGAGACTGGCCAATTTTTTGTCTTTGAGTTCAAGGCCAAGCCCGAGTCTACATAGTAGTTTAGATCAGCGGGACTGAGAGAGACTGTCTAAAAAAAAAAAAGACTTCTTTGACTTTGGTGTTTATTATTGAAGTTTATTTATTTCCTGTAGTATTTGGGATCAAACCCAGGCCTTTACAAATGCTAGGTAAATGTTCTGCCACTGGGCTATACCTTAAACATTCAGAGTTCCTTAAAATGCCACTTCAAATATTTCAGATAGACTTGAAAATTAGGTACAAATATCAACAATCCAGATTCAGTTCTCAGAAAACAACTCCTGTCCAAATGTATTCTAATCTTAATAAAAAAACATTGTATTTATTTGAGGAGTTGTTTGCCTGTGATGTCAATACAAATGGTCCCATTGTAGTATCAGTGCTGGTGAGGATCAGAAAGTGGGTTCGGATACCCCTGGAAACGGAGTACTTATGGACAGTGTGAGCTGCCATGGTTTTCTGGGAATTAGAACGCCTGGCATCCTCGCACGAACAGCCAGTGCTATTAACAACTGAGCCATCCTCCTACACACCTTGATTCTTTTTTTTTTTCGTCTTTCTGAGTCCGATTGTCTACCCGTCAGTACCGCTAACCAGCTAGTTGACCAGACCTGGCCTTGACACTCTTGACTCCAAAGATCCACCTCCTCTGCTCTCACCAATGCTAGAGATTAAAATTTTTTTTACTTTAATTTAATATTTTCTGTGTACTGAGTGTACTTGTCTACATGAGGTTCTGTGCCCCATTCCATGTAATTGCCGCAGAAGGTAGAAGAGGGCGCAGAATTCCCCTGTGAACTGGAGTCAAAGACGGATTCTTAACCATGTGGAGTGCTGGGAATCGAATCTGGGTTACTCTGTCAACGAGCAGTTGGCACTTTAACTGTGAGCCATCTCTCCAGCCTGCATTATTTTATAGTGAGCCAAAATCAAGCACTCAAAACTCTAGATAATCTGAATCTAAGGTCTTATAATTTGTCTAAGGTTACAACTATAGCAATATTCTAAACTTGACACCAGTTTGACTAAGTATTTAAATCATTAATCAACTTAGTTTCCTTTGCTTAGATAAATTGAAGCTTAACACTATTTAGAGTTAGGAATATTAATGCTCGTCACGGTTAGAGTGTTGCCTAACCGTGGCAATGACCTTGATCGCTCTCATTTATAGGTACATAAAACACACACACACCTTACCCCGCCTGTACATTCTATAAATGTACATGGCACAAAATAGTAATAATACAGCTTTTTAGATATAAATTAGATAAAATACACTGCCATCACAGAAAACCCAAATATGCAACCTTGTATTTAGTTTGTAGTCCTTCGCAAGTGAATTTACCAATTTATACCGTTTACAAGTTTTTGCAACCATGTATACATTTATTGGGAAGACCTGTTTAGATGTGTTCTAACGTATCGGCATTACATCGTTAGTTTACACATGATGAAATGTCGGTAACAATTTCTTAAGGGCCATGAAGGCGTTCTGTTTATGGAATTCTGGTAAAAGAGAAACTTTTTGTAATAGTTATGAACTTTCAAATATCTGCTAAAACCTCATATTAAGCTACTATAAAAAAATAAATATTAATAACATATTATTCTATATATTTACTACCTGCTGTTTATTTAGGGAATTACTATTTATTAAATATCTTGCACTCTGTAATATTCTTGCTCTACAGTGTTACTAACGGTTTGGAGGGGGCAAAGTACTCCGTCCTCTCCAGCTCGACACAAAAAAGTGAGTAACAGCAGTACGTAAAAGTAACAGATAATATGTGACAAGTGTTGGGTATTTCCAAGGAAAAAACTTCAGAAATACTCGAATTGTGCTGTTTAATGTGCATGAAACGTTTTTCTTTTGCTGTAAAATGATTCTCGGGCTGGAGAGATGGTCCGCGTTAAGAGTGCCGATGCTCTTGCAGAGGAATTGGGTTCAGCTCCCAGCGATCCCGCATGGGCGGTTAAGATGATCTAAGCCAGGCGTGGTCGTTGCTTGCCTTTAATCTTTGCACTTGGGAGGCAGAGGCAGGCTTATCTTTGTGAGTTCAAAGCCTGTCTGGTTACAGAGTGAGTTCCCAGCAGCTGGGGTAAGGGAGGGACCCTGTTCTTCACCCCCACCCCACCCCCAAAAAGAAAAGATTATCAGCATAAAATCTTTCCAAAAATTAGTGCTAGGTTAAATATAGCTTTCAAGATATAGTCATCTATACTACATTTACTTGTACTCCTCGTTTCTGAATTAAACATTCTTGTGATATAAACTCTGTTTAACTTAGCATAGACACCTAGGTCTCCACACATCAACCAAAGTGAGAATGTCGTTAGCTCAACAGCAGACCTATCTAGTACAAAAAACTACGTGCTTGCTATGATAGCCGCCACGGATTTAACTACCAATATATTGAAAATGTCTTATGTATTTTGTTTTCTCTTTGTTAGTTCTATAAAACCATAATTCAATATTACCAAGCTTCAATTGTGGATCACCTGTATCTATAGGTCCTGGTAGGCCATCATATGCGCTGTCTTAGAATCAACACTATCTTTTAACCCCCCTCCCCTAAATTTTCCTTTATATAACATTCATGCATTTCCCAAATTTTATGCCAATTACAAAACAGTGGTAACTTACAAATGTAGTCTGCAAAAATAAATGGGGAGGGAGCTAAAAGAACTTCATCTTTCTTTTCTAACCTCTTTCATATCACTGTAGAATTATCAAGTACCAAAAAGTCACTGTACTTTTTAATTAGTCCTTTAAAAATGCTCCTCTGGTGCAAAATTTGAGGTTAAAATCGTTTTGTCAAGGAAATAATCTCCCAGGAATATGTATCTATAAATCAATACTATACTTCCTTGTGAAAATATATTAGAACGAGCATTTCCTCAATTCTAAAAGCTATTTTTATATGATTTTAATTTAAATTTCTTTAAAATATTCGGGTATATGTCTGTGCAGAGATGCCTTTGGAGGTAAGAGGAGCACACTGGATTTCCTGGATGGAACTGCAGCTGGGTGTGAGCCATCCTTGCCATGTGGGTGCTACAAACCAAACTTGGATCCTCTACAAAAGCAGTAGTAAAGCTAAGTGCTCCTAATGCTGAGCAGCTCTCCCGACCCTATTCAAACCTCTCTTGTTTTTTTTTTTCCTCTTTAGCCGACCGGGTTCGTCCCTGTTAGCCCCAGCTGCCCTCTGGAATCACCAGCGATTGCCTACCCTTTGCCTCCAACGCGCTCGGATAACAAGTGGGTCCATACATCAGCTACTGAGGTCAGATTTTACAATAATAATAAATAAACAACACGATACTAACTTCACAGACCATCATAAAAAGGGATCAGTATTAAAAGGAAAATTAGGAAATTATTTCATTTAGCCATTAATGTAAATTAAGCACTAGATTTCTTGATGTCCAAATAGATCATAGGTTTCACTTAATGAATGAATATTGCAACTAGAAACATTGAGCAAATTGATGTCAAAGTAGAATACACCTCTGAATTAAGTAAGTACCATTTTATTTTTTTTTTTTCCTTTTCTTTTCTTTTTCTTTTTGATGATGGTTATCACTGTAGTCTCGGCTGTCTGGGCAACTCACTCATAATCGTACCAGGTGGCCCTTGAACTCCACAGAGATCCATCTGCTCGCCCTCCCAATTGTCTTAGGATTTTTTTTTTTTTTTTTTTTTTTGTTTTTTTTTTTTTTTTTGGTTCTCGTTCGAGACAGGCCGTCTCCCTGTAGCCCCAGCTCGTCTGGAATTTCACTCTTTAGACCATGGTGGCCTTGAAATCACAGAGATTCTCCTGCCTTGCCTCCCAGTGCTAGGATTAAAGACGTGCTCCCCCCGGCCGGCTCCAAGTGCTGGGATTAAAAGGTTGCACCATCATGCCTGGCCTGAACCCCCTCCCACCAACCCTCCAGCCCTGAATTAAAAGAATTTAAAAAACGAAATTATTTTCTAAGAGCATTTAAATTTCTGGAGAGGTGGTATGAAGGGTGAGCTGGCTCAACTGTTAAGACAAGCTGCAGTGCACCCTTGAGGACTGCGCATTTGGATCTCAGAACCATGTAACAAGTATGGGCTCACAAGTGACCCCGGGGCTCTGACGGAGGGCGATAGGTTGATAGGAGGAATCACTTGCGCCCTACCTGCTCCGCCTAGTATCCCGGTCCGGTAGGAGACCCTGACTCAAAGGAATATAACGGATAGTTGCCTTAAGGCACAGTGTATATTCCCCATCCTCTACCCCGACTCACCAGTTACATGTAAGGCTAACCTAAAATCAAATATTTTAATGGCCACCCACAGGGATCATGTTGATTTTTGTTAGTTAGTACGAATAATTGTTTAAGCGAAATTAGTTTTGGAGCTAGTCAGAAATGGCCTCAGGTTAAGCGCACCTGGGTGCTCTTGCAGATGGACCTTGCATTTCTAATTCCCGCACCCAAATGACAGCAAAACAAAGTTCTGAACTCAGTCCAGGGGATCCTGATGCTTCTTCGGTTACGCCTGGGTACAATGTACTCCCCACACGCAGTCAATCACTGCACTCATCCACAGAAAATATACAAAACAATAAAGCAGTTTGAAAATATAGCTGCCTTTCAGGGTGTGGTGGCGCACGCAATTAATCCTAGCACTTGGGGAGGCAGAGGGTAGGCGGATCTTTGTGAGCTCACGGCCAGGGCTGGTCTACAGAGTGGTTCCAGGACCAGCGGGTGACTTACAGGGATTGAGCCCCCGTTGTCGCGAAAAAGACCACACAAAAATAAAGGGACTGCTATGTAAAGTGATATAAAATAACTGATTTCAGCAATCAATATTCAAAAATTGCTATCGTCATCCAACCCAAAGATAAAGTTTATATTTACTTGCTGCTTCCAACAGCTCTGGATGAAGTGAATACGGAATTAAAGGATCTGGCAGATCAGCAAAGAAAGCTTTGAGAGCTCCAGCTACAGCATTTACTGTCACTTCCATTGACACCAGACTGATATTATGATCTGTAAAACAAAATAAAATTTTAAATTTAATATGGGAATTTTAATTTATTGTAGAGGTAAGCTAAGCGTGCATTTCTCCATCAAAAGTCAATTCTCAGTCACCTTTCTTCACAGGCTGACAAACTATACTGATCACAGAAAGACAAATCCTGAGCACTTTTTGTTAAGAAGTACACGATACTTATCACAAACAGTTAAATTTCATCTAGTGTCTTTAAAGAACTACTATAATACTAAAATTACCTCTCTTCTAATCTTGTGTTACAAATAGACTATTTAAAAGAAACATATACAATAGAAAAACAAATAAGAATTATGTATATAAATTCTAATTTGGGCCCTTTAACTTTATACTGTAACATTTTATGTAAAATAGGCTAAATAATTACATCCAAAAGGGCAGGGACTTAAAAAAACTAAGATGAGTCGGGCGTGGTGGTACACAACTTTATTCTCAGCATTGGGAGGCAGAGTGCAGGCAGTATCTTTGTGAGCTCACGGCCCAGGCTGGTCTACGGAGTGATTTCCAGGAAAGCTGGGCTACAGGGATACCCTGCCTCGAAAAGTACCAAAAAAAAAAAAATAAATAAAAGCAATGACCCATACCTATCCACTAAGTTTATTTTTATTTAGTACTTATGGAGCTATAGCCCAGGAATGGCGACACAGGGCCTTTAATCCTAGATTGGGAGGCAGAGGCAGGCCGATCTTGTGAGTTCAAGGCCCGCTGGTCTACTACACGTGAGTTCAAGGGACGCTTGGGGGGGCTATAGTAGGGAGACACTGGCTCGAAAAGACCAAAAACCAAACAACACATACACATAAACCCCTGTATTATCACTAACCATACAAGACTCCGATATGAAAAAAGATTCTCATTATTATTATAATTTTTTTTTTTTTTTTTCGGTCTTTTCGAGACAGGGTCTCGAAAGTGCTAGGATTAACGGCGTTGTGCCACCACACCCGGCTATATTACTATTTTTGAAATGCTGGTGTACTGTTCTGCATGTAAGTAGGTGCACCTGTGTGTGTGTGTGTATTTATGTGTGTATCTATGTATGAATGTATGTGGAGGTCAGATTCCCTGGAAACTGAGTGAGAGGTTCATTGACGCCATGTGGGGCTAGGGAGTCGACCCAGGTCCTCCTGCAAGAGCAGCGGTTCTCTTAACCTGCTGGGCCATCTCTCCGCCCACCGTTCTCTTATTTTTAAAACAAAACTGTTACGGTTCCATTGTTTTTTGAGTTTAAAATAGACTGCATCATTTCTGAGTACCTTCTTTTCAATACGTTCTTTTCTATCTTCTGCATTCACACATTAAAATATATTGTAACACTTATTTTCTTGACCCAACTGTTTCAGTTATCTCAGATATTTTATTCTATACTATTTTTTTTTCCTTTTTTCTTTTTGAGACAGCGGTCTCCCTGTAGTGTGGCTGTCCTGGAACTCGTCTGTAGACGAGGCAGGCCTTGAAATCACTAGAAGATCGCCTGCCTCCGCCTCCTGGTGCTAGGATTAAGGCGTTGCAAACGCCTGGAGTATATATATTTAGTATTTAAAGACCAATTTCAATTTCTCTATTCCATAGTATTTCCTAGTGTTCAAAGAAAATACCTAAATCCCTATCCATTTTAAATGTGTACGAAGGAGGAAAAAAACAAGATGATAGTGATTTTATTTTGCAACTATCTTACCTTGATCAAACTGCTTCTGAATGTTGTCTTGATCAGTTTTATTTTCACTAACATGGTACAGTCCTTCTGTACATAATCCTAAGCAGATTCAAAACTGTTTTGGATACATATATCTAACAAATAGTACACTTAATACTAAATCCTTAGTTACCTAACAAAACATTGGGTTTGGGTGAGAAAACCAAGGGGTATGTTAAGAATAATTTTTTTTGATAATTTTTTAGGTCATTTTTTATGAACTATTCCTATTTGACATCTTTTAGGACCATAGTTCCACATCATCTAAGTATACCAAATTTTTCTTGTTTCATCTATTTAAAACCCAATCCACTGAAATCTAAATGTTGGGCTGTATCTGTGTGTGATTTACACCACACCCACACACACACCACTTACATTTAGAGGTATACTGTTGCATTCATACACTCTCCACCCTACAGTTTTGAACATGAATCTCTAAAAAACTAAAAAACAATAAAAACATAATCCCACCAAAACAAAATTAGTAAGAAAAGCCTCTTTCTCATAAGGAATGGGGCAGCTTACTTATCAAGGACAACGCTACTCATTCACTTGCTCGTTATTATAAGGAAGAAAGGTAATATTTTTTTTCTTATCTGAATGCAACTCTACTTTCAAAATGTTGGAATCCTTTAACATTTTAGAATTGACCTAAATATTTTCAGATGCCATACTTTTGGTGCTGTGTGACTCGCAATCTATTGTATGTAGGAATATTTGGAGGTATGGGTGATAACTTTGGAAAAGAACTGAAACAACAACAAGGTAGACTGGGTCAAAGAATGACTGAAACAGTAAAACTTCTGCCCCAACAGTAAACTTCTGCAACAAACATCAAAACGACTAAGAAAAAAAATCAGCCAATGGAGTTTTGGTGGTGGGGGGCACGGAGGGGNCTGCTCTTGAAGAGTACCCAGATTCGATTCCCAGCACTCACATGGTTAAGAAATGCCGTCTTTGACCCAGTTCCAGGGGAATTCTGCGCCCCTCTTCTGACCTTCGCGGCATTACATGGCATGGGTGCACAGAACTGCATGTAGACAGTACACTCAGACACAGAAAAAATATGTAAATTTAATTAAAAAAAAAATCCTAGCCATTGGTGAGGCAGATGGAGGTGATCTTTGGAGTTCAAGGCAGGTGGTTCAACCATGAGTTCTCGGACTAGCTGGAGCTACTGGGGGGACAATGACTCAAAAGACGATAAAAAAAAAGAATGCCAAGGTGTGTGGAGTGGCTTTCAGTGGTTAAAGACACTGGCTGTTCTTGCCGAGGACCAGGCTCAATTCCTCAGAAAACCATGGCAGCTCACACCTGTCCATAAATCCCGTTCCAGGGGATCCGACCTTTCTGTCCTCCACAGCACTGTTGACTACATGGGTTACCTTTGTATTACACACAGGCAATCCACTCCTTCAATAAATACATTTTTTTTTTAAGATTAGACTACATTTGGGACAGGAGTTGTTCTGCAGGAACTGAATCTGGATTGTTTATATTTGTACTAAGTTTTTCAAGTCTATCTGAAATATTTGAAGTGGCATTTTAAGGAACTCTGAATGTTTAAGGTATAGCCCAGTGGCAGAACATTTACCTAGCATTTGTAAAGGCCTGGGTTTGATCCCAAATACTACAGGAAATAAATAAACTTCAATAATAAACACAACAGTCAAACTGACAGTCTTTTTTTTTTTTAGACAGTCTCCTCAGTCCCGCTGTCTAGGAACTACTATGTAGACTGCTGGCCTTGAACTCACAGACAAAACATTGGCAGTCTCTGGCTCTCCTTTAACTGGGATTAATAGGTGTGCACCCCCCACGCCCAGTTTGGGTAGTCTATACTTCTTAAAAAAGATTGTTTACAGTTGTAGTATTGGTATCAGTGTATAACATTATATTAGCATTATAACCCTTTCTCCAATTCATATTCTTAAAAAATGCCAACCTGATATATAGCATTATAATAGACAAGACAATGTGACAATTTCTGGAAAGTAGTGGTTGAATAATGGTATTAGATGCAGGGAAACTCTGGACCTTACCTAGTGCCGAGAATCGTTGATTTTGTTGAACAAATATCAGGCTGAAATAAAAGTTGGACTTGATTTAAAAGATGGAGGAAAAAGAACAGAGGGTAAAGTGTATTCAAAGAATCACAGTACTGGCCCACCAACAAAGTTACCTTGAATACTGTGTTCTGGCACTGATTTTGGCTTTTGTGCAGTAATAAACAACAAAGCCTCAAGGATGTTTGAAGCATTGAAGAATAGCAAAAAAGAGGCTTGTCTGAGCAGAACAGAGTAAAGATGGAGAAAATAGAGAGCTAAGTAAGAAAGGGAAAGAGGAACAGTGCCGGTCATACAGGACAGTGCTGTTCAGATTATTATTCACTGACTAGCTTTAATTTTCAAAATGTTCTACTGAGGTAAAGAATTTGTTTCAGAATATAAATCTTATATAATTATGCATACTATTCCTCCTCCTTTCCCCTTATTTGGTAGGAAGTGGGACCATGCTATTAAAAATAAAAGCATTGTGACTTCCAGGACAGTGGAGCGTACTAGCGAGACGTCTTGAACCGACCAACCTAATAATAATAATAAGAATAATAATATAATACCACAATAATAATAATAACACCAAAAAAACGCATTGAATGATTTACATTACTTGTTATTTTGACATGATATGAGAAACACTGGAGATTAGAGCAAAAGATAACATATTTAAACTTAAGTTAAAAGACAGTGCTAATAGACTCTGTATTTTGCATTCTGTTGCTATGATTAAACACCATGACCAACAGGGAATTAAGGGAAGGAAAAGGTTTATTTGGACCTTAAGTTTCACAAGTCATGGGCCTAGCACTCCAATCCAGGACAGAGCTCTCAAGCAGGACTGAAACAGAAACCCATGGAGGTCTACTGCTACTAACTTGCTACCCTAACCTTCGTTTACTAGCTTTCTGTCATAGCGGGTCCAGGACACCCTTCATATCCTTATGTATATCCCACAGTGGGGCTGGGCCCTCCTATAATTAGCATCAAGAAACATGTTTGCCGGTAGGACCCATGGGCAGTCTGATCCCAGGCAATTCCTCCCAGTTGAGACATTCCCTCTGATAATGTTGTCAAGTTGAACAGCTGAACTAGACTAGGAGAATAGACTATAACTTCATACAGGCCTTATTTTTTATTGAGCTTTTTGCAAATTTCATACAGTTCTTATTCAAATTTAGACTCTTCCCCTATCCCTACCCCTGCCAGACCTTCATGCATTCAGGCATATATGATAGGTCCTGTCAGTCAAAGCATTTGTACCAGATGTCCTTTGCTTCAAATTCATGCACTGGAGTACTAGTCAGCTATTAGCGATCGTAAGGTCTATTCTCCCACAACAAGTTGCCCACCTATTTGCCCTGTCTGGGCCCTGAAGTTGGCATGGGTCTTGTGTTCAATGCCACCATTGCCCCAATTCAAATGTGCAAGCTTTTCCAGTAACCTAAAGCCTGCTATTGTACTATGTTCCTGTGACCAAACCTGGACCTTACATTTTTCTGCCCTCTGTCCTCAGTGTTCCACTGAGCTATTGGTGACATGAAGGTTATATACTCTCCAGGGACAAGTACTTTGCAGTCCATTTATTCTCCAAAATTTAGCCAGTCGTGGCCTTCTGTGTGCATCACACTCTGTTGTTTAACAGAGGCATGTATTGTCTCAGTACTGGAGACATAGCAGTGTATTTTAGGTAAAAGGAAAGTACATGTACAATAAATGAGTGACAGATTTACAGGGTTGTAAAATTATTCTGAGGAATTATTCTTTGATTTTAGTCATCTGTTCTCCACATCCAGTGAATTAAATCCACCTTTTCAAAAAATTTTTCCACTTTCTTTTGCTTACTCACTACTTTAGTTTACTGTTTCTCATTTAGAATTGTTCATGCTTCTTACAGTTGACTTTCCTTGCTGACTTGTATCTTTCCTCTCTTCATTCAAATACCCAAAAATCTATGAAACTTTATTTTTGAGCAGGTTTCTCCCTGTAGCTCCGCTGTCCTGGACTCTACTTTGTCGACAGACTGCCTTGAATCTCAGAGACCTGCCTGCCTCTACCTCTTGAGTGCCTGGATTAAGGTATGCATCACCACACCTGGCTTCTGAAACATTTTTTGTATAAAGATTTTCCTTTTTTCTTTTTTTTTTTTTGGTCTTTTCGAGACAGGGTCTCCCGGTAGCCCCAGCTGTCTTGGAACTCACTCTGTAGACCAGGCTGGCCTTGAATGTATAAAGATTTCTTAATGAGTAAATAGTACTGTCTCCCTAGAATAGAATCTAACAATAATGATTCTAACTGCTTCAGTTATACTTCCTTTCCCTTTCTCCTATATATCAATTATGCTGTTTTAATTTGCTGGACTAGATTATTATTAACAGTAATATCCAGAATGTGGACTGTCACACCTTAACATGATTGTCCCAGTGATTCTCAGAGTGTGGTCCCCAAAAGAGTAGCATCAGTACCACCTGGGAATATGTCACTAATGTAGTTTTACCAGGCTGTTAATTATTACCAGACATAATTGTGTTTGTAACTGAATTTCCCTTCCTTCCTACCATTCTTTCCACATTGGTTACCCTTCACTTAACTTAAAGGTTACCTTGTCCATGAAGCCTTCCCTGGTCATTCTCATTTCTAATTGATGCAGGACCTAGCATTTAACCTGCTACATGGAAATGCCATACTGGGCCTACTGGCCACCCACAACCTTTTAACAAAAGATAGACTGTATTAATATTCCAGTTAAATCCCTTTTAACAAGAATTAATGATTTTTACCATGGAGCACATTTTTAGGCCACATATTTTCCTTCAGATGAGCTTTTCTATGTTTGGGAGTTTCCCTTGGTTTGGGTTTTTTGTTGTTGTTATGTCCCTTTTTTTTTTTTAATCTTTAAGGTCTTCCTGTCCAGAAGTTCATAGGACAGTTCTCCCTTCTCTTCTACTGGGGGTCTGGTGTATCTCAGGCTGGCTTAGAGTCCACTGTCCTCTTGCTTCAGTCTCCTGAGAACTGGAATTAAAGATGTATGCTACCATGCCCAGCTCCAACTATTTCTATATGGTTTACAGTCCAAGATACACCTCTTATATGCCTTGCTTATTAAATATGGTGATAGCAGAACTTGAT
Source organism: Rhizomys pruinosus (assembly GCA_009823505.1). Lineage (NCBI taxonomy): Eukaryota > Metazoa > Chordata > Mammalia > Rodentia > Spalacidae > Rhizomys > Rhizomys pruinosus. Next base: position 1,586,483 of record VZQC01003457.1, on the reverse strand, counting down.
CACATATTTAAAGGATTGGCCATAAATCTTTGTAAATTGATGTAATAATGAGAATTTTTAAATGGAAATGAGTGTTGTCTTTCAAATGAAATTTTGTAATGTGCAAGATGCTTATTGGTTTAAAAGCTTGTTTCTGGTCTGCTGGAAACTTACTTTTTGAAAGTTAACACTATTTTTGGTTCAGTAGGTTATAAGTAATTTTTCCAAAGTTGGTTTAAAGTGATGACATACCCTAATAATTTTGTTGCTGTTGTTTTGGGTTTTTTTGGTCTTTTCGAGATAGGGTCTCCCTGTAGCCCCAGCGGTCCTGGAACTCACTCTGTAGACCAGGCTGGCCTTGAACTCACAGAGATCTGCCTGCCTCTGCCTCCCAAGTGCTAGGATTAAGGGCGTGTGCCACCACACCTGGCATACCCTAATAATTTTTTAAAAATTTCCCAATACTCTTAAGACTTTAGATCCATTTAGAATGAGCTATTTGAAACTTATTAATATTTGTCACTGGACCTTCTTAATCTAGAAGGAAATGGATTTTTCATACAAATAAAAGTCTTCCGGGGCTGGAGAGATAGCCTAGCGGTTAAGAGCACCGACTGCTCTTGCAGAGGACCCAGGTTCGATCCCCAGCACCCACATGGTGGCTAGGACTGTCTTTGACTCCAGTTCCAGGGGAATCAGACACCCTCTTTGACCTCTGAGGCATTGCACGGGTGTACAAGCCTACACGCAGACAGGACACTCATACACACACACAAAAAAAAGCCGGGTGTGGTGGTGCCCGCCTTTAATCCTAGCACTTGGGAGGCAGAGGCAGGTGGATCTTTGTGAGTTCAAGGCCAGCCTGGTCTACAGAGTGAGTTCCAGGACAGCCGGGGCTACAGGGAGACCCTGTCTCGAAAAGACCAAAAAAAAAAAAAAGTTTTCCATACATATTTAAGCCCCCCCCCCGCCCCCCGTGAAACTTAAAAGGACTGCCTGGCATTCTCAAAACAGTTATTTATTGCTGTCTCTTGTAGAATATAGCTGAATGTAGAATGTTAGGAGCAAAGATTTTTAAGTTTGAAGGTAAATTTAGGTCCGAAGGTAAATAGTCTATTTGAGATTCTGTAATTGCGATTAGTTCTAATTTCTGCTTTTTCTTTTTCTTATTTTAGGGTTAGTCAGCAAAATAAAATCAACCTAATGACAGCAGACAACTTATCCATCTGTTTTTGGCCAACCTTGATGAGACCTGATTTTGAAAATCGGGAGTTTCTGTCTACCACTAAGATCCATCAATCTGTTGTTGAAACATTTATTCAACAATGTCAGTTTTTCTTTTACAATGGAGAAATTGTAGAAACTGTGAATCCTGTAGCTCCTCCACCACCTTCAAACCCAGGACAGTTGGTGGAATCAATGGTACCACTTCAGTTGCCACCACCATTGCAACCTCAGCTAATTCAACCACAACTGCAGACAGATCCTCTTGGTATTATATAAGTAGAACATGATTATTGACAGCCTGAAATTGGACACAAAGCAAATCTAGACATGCATGTTTCAGGGTTCAGTAGTATATTTCATGTTTCATACAGATAATCCACATTCAACATGATGAGGCATTTCTCTTTGAGCTATATGGTATTCCTTATTCACTTAACATTACAAATTTAAAAACATGTGGTAAGCATGACTGGAGAGGTTTAATTTTTATAAACAAAAAATAGTTACAAAAATGCAAAGCTGCTGCTGCATGCAACCTTATTGCAATCAGTATATCATTCCTGTGGCAATTTCTGTCACATTATATTGTGAATAAAATTTTTCTATAGAAATTAAATGATTTAAAAACTTACATATATGAAATGTTTAATGCTTTCAGCCTGCTTTATGGCTGGTTTTGTTATTTGATGTGCTAATTTGGGGATTTAATTTACATTCTAGCAGTCTGTGTAGATAACTAAAAGCCCCGTTAAGTATTTTATAATTTCAGGCTATTTATGCCATTCTTGGGATGTTTGAAAGAAAGAAAGAAAAAAATACATGTAACATATTTCACATTTCTGCACCTTCATTTTCTAAGTAAACCTGTGGATGATTTGATGAGGAGTAAATGAACCCTTTCTTTTGCGCACACACCAAGAACACACTTGTGGCTAAAGTGAGTTGATAATGTGATGCAAAGGATCGTTATCACCAACTCATTTCTCTATGGTCCGTAATGAAACGTTTTGTATACGGTTAATTCTGTAAACAGATGCATGTTGAAAAGATCTATGATGGTCTTGTAATCTTAATCTAATATATTTTAGATATTTTAATTTTTTTCCCTCTTGGGGAATACATTTAGTATAGTGTAGAAAAATACTTCATGACATTTTCATATAAGGTTATATAACTTTTCATACATGAACATGAAATTTGTTGTAGAAAATTCTTTAAACCAGACATTTTAATCTAGGCCTTCAATTTAATCTGAGTTCCTTGAATCTATTTTTATGTGGCCCTTGAGACTATATCCCAAAAAATATCCATTGCTAATATAGCAATAAAAATACTTTGGGTACTGACAGACTCCTTGGAGTGTGTATATATAAAACCATAAACTTGTATTCATATTCTTTTCTGTGATGTGTTGTACTACAATCCAAACTGGCTTTTGTACCTTTTTTTTTTTTTTTNTTTATTTATATTTTGTATGTGTATGAATGTACTATCTGCATGCAGGTTTGTGCACCCGTGTCGTGCAATGCCGCGGAGGTCAGAAGAGGGTGTCGGATTCCCCTGGAACTGGAGTTCTCCTGGAATTGGAGTTACAGACGGTTCTCAGCCGCCATGTGGGTGCTGGGGATCAAACCCGGGTCCTCTGCAAGAGCAGTTGGTGCTCTTAACCGCTAGGTTATCTCTCCAGCCCCGATTTTACTTTTTTATACAGTAATAATTGTGAAACTAATTGTCAACTGGATATACACACAGGGACACACACACAGATAAATATATATATATAATTTATAAGTCGGACATGGTTTATAATTAATGTAGTTTTATGCTTCACCAAGATGATACTGCAGTACTTAAGCCTCCAGTGTACAGAATGCTATGAATAAAACATTAAGAAGCTGTGCAATTTTAAGTTAAAGTTGCTTGTTTTTACCAGTTCGTTGGTAAAAATCAACTAATTTCTTAAAACATGAAAACTTTAAAACATTAATATAATTTTTTGATTTTTTTATTATATTTTAAGGGATTCACAATAATTAATGTTCACAGAACATTAATATAATTAAATGTTTACTAGACGTCTATTTCTGAGCTTGTACCATGAAAGGGAATTCAAAATTTATTCTGTATGTATATGAAAATTGGATTTCAAAATTAGAGGGTCTGAGAATGTGTAGCACAGTTGGTAGTGTGTTTAGCTTTCATGAAGCCCTGGATGGAGCCCACAGCACTGTATAAAGCTTGGTGGCACATGATTATAATTCTAGCACACAGGAGTTAGAGGCAGGAAGATCAGAAGTTCATGATCATCTTTGGCTACATAGTTTCAGCACATCCTGGAACAGAGCTGACCTCTACCCTTTAAGGGAAAAAAAAGGTCATAAGACATAGGAAAACAGGATAATTCAGAGATTTAACATCTACCTAAATCTGAATTTTGAGGTATAGTTGACATTTTTCTGAACCAATGGAATTTTTTTTCCTTTTCTGTATTTTCAAGACAGGGTCTCCCTGTAGCCCCAACTGGCCTGGAACACCCTTCACAGACCAGGCTGGCCTTGAAGTCACAGAGATCCACCTGCCTCTGTCTCCCAAGTGCTGAGATTAAAGGCATGCACCACCACACCTGGCTGCCAATTTAAATATTTTAAAGCCTATTCTGATGATAGAGCTATTAACATTGGAGAATATATTTTTGTTTTCTCTTCATGGCTTGGAAATAGCAAGCCAGTCTTTATTAAGATGTTTCTTACTGTATTTGAATTCTTTAAATTCTTAGCATTTTCAAGTTATACCAAATACCTAAAGATAAAAATTTCCAAAATGTAATGAGGGAAGATCCTGTTCTTCCAAACTATTTTCTTGAGGCTGAGATGGCTCAGTGGTTCAGAGCACTTACTCTTCTTTCAGAGGACCAGAGTTCAGTTACCTATTACCCGTATCAGGTGGCTCACAGCCACCTGTATCTCCAGCTCCAGGAGATCCGAGGACACTCTTCTGGTCTCAGTGGGCACCTGCACTCACATGTACATATACCCACTCATATACATAGAATTTTAAAATAATAAAAAAGCAGTTTCTTATGGTAGCATCTGTATGTCCTTGGAAAATTGGGCATTAATGCCTCATATTCTTAAATGCAGTAATTTGCTGTGATCCAAGTCCCATAGTCTATAAAACAATTCAAATCTAACTTTAATCAGCTTGGGGAATTTTCATCATTTACTTGATCCTGATGATAATTCTATACATAGTAATTATATTACAGACACGTACAATATTCTGTTACGGTTAAGGAGGGAGATGTGAAGTGCCACAGAATCCTAGTTTAATGGTGTCATATTTTAATGAAAAATTTGGAGGTAGCAAAAATGGTTCTGAAAACCCAGAGAATGACAGTTAAAATTTTTTTTGAAATGTGATTTTTTTATTGTTTTACATATTTTTTTGTACAAGATTATGTTACAAATTGAATCCAGACTTGTGTCCCCCTCCCAACCCCCCCTCCCCACCAGATTCACCCCTTCAGTCAGTTCTTTGATGCAGTCCCCTCGTGGTGGTGGTGGTGGTGGTGGTGGTGGTGGTGGTGGTGGTGGTCTTTCCAATATGCATCACTCCCAACAAGAAACGTTTGCAACTAGGTTATTGGCGCTAGCATCCACAGATAAGGGATACCATTCATTGTTTGTTTTCTGGGACTGTGTTATTTCAATTAACATAATCTTCCAGTTCCATCCATTTACCTGCAAAGTTCATGATGTATTTTTTTACTGCTACATAGAACTTCATTGATTAGACGTACCACATTTTCTCTATCCACGCCTCAGTTGAAGGGCATTTGGGTTGGTTCCAGCTTTTTGCTATTGTGAACAGAGCTGCAATAAACATAGCTGTGCATGTATCTCTGTGGTAAGAGTCTTGTGGGTATATACCCAGGAGTGGTATGACTGGGTCAAATGGAAGGCTCATTTTGAGTCTTCTAAGGGTTCTCCACACTGCTTTCCATAGTGGCTGTACAAGTTTACATTCCCACCAGCAATGGATGAGTGTTCCCCTTTCCCCACAACCTCTCCAGCACTTGGTATCATTCATGTTCCTGATCCTAGCCAGTCTTATTGGAGTAAGGTGATATCTCAGAGTGGTTTTAATTTGCATTTCCTTAATTATCAGAGATGTTGAACACTTCTTAAGATGTTTCTCGGCCATCTCTAACTCCTCCTCTGTGAAGTCTCTATTCAGATCTTTGCTCCATCTTTTGAATGATTCATTTGTTTTCTTTCTTCTTTGTTTTTTGAGTAGCTTGTATACTCTGGAAATTAATGCTTTGTCAGATGTATCTGCTGTGAAGGTTTCCTCCCACTCTGTGGGTCTTCTCCTCACTTCCTTTATTGCTTCCTTTGATGTACAGAAGCTTTTGAGTTTAATGAGGTCCCATTTGTCAATTGTTGATCTTATTTCTTGTGCAGCTGCTGTCTGATTTAGGAAGTCTTTTCCTACACCTATGTCTTGTAGTCTGCTGCCAAGTTTCTCTTCTATCACCTCCAGAGTTTGGGGTTTCACATTGAGGTCTTTGGTCCATCTGGAGTTGACTTTTGTACAAGGTGAGAGGTAGGGGTTTAATTTCATTCTTCTACAAGTGGTGATCCAGTTTTGCCAACACCACTTGCTGAAGATGCTGTCTTTCCTCCATTGTGTCTTCTTGGCCCCCTTGTCAAATATGAGGTGGCTGAAATTGTATGAGCTCAGGTTTGGATCTTCAGTTTTATTCCATTGGTCAACTGGTCTGTTTTTGTGCCAGTACCAGGCTGTTTTTATGACTATAGCCCTGTAGTATAGTTTGATGTCTGGTATAGCGATCCCCCCTGTATTGCTCTTTTCACTCAGGGTTGCTTTGGCTATTCGGGGTCTTTTGTTTTTCCAAATGAAATTGAGGATTTTTTTTTCCAAGCCTGTGAAGAAACTCTTGGGGATTTTGATTGGGATTGCATTAAATCTGTACACTAGTTTGGGTAGGATGGACATTTTTACTATATTTATTTTCCCAATCCATGAGCATGGGAGGTTTGTCCATCTTCTGATGTCTTCCTCAATTTCCTTTTTCAGGGGTTTAAAATTTTTGTTGTAGAGATCCTTGGTGTCTTTGGTTAGGTTTGTTCCTAGGTATTTTATTGTTTTTGAGGCTATTGTGAGTGGGAAGGTCTCCTTGTAGTCCTTCTTCAATTGCTTGTTGTTGGTGTACAGAAAGGCTACTGATTTTTCTAGGTTTATTTTGTATCCTGCCACTTTACCAAAGCTCTTAATCGTTTCTAGGAGTTTTCTGGTGGAGTTCTTAGCATCCCTTAGGTAGACAATCATATCATCAGCAAAAAGGGATAGCTTGACTTCCTCTTTTCCAATTAGAACTCCTTTAATTTCCTTTTCTTGCCTTATTGCCCTAGCTAGGGTTTCTAGCACTATATTGAAGAGGAGTGGTGACAGGGGGCAGCCTTGCCGAGTTCCTACCTTTAAGGGGAATGCTTCTGTCATTTCCCCATTTAGGATGATATTGGCTGTGGGTTTTCTGTATATGGCTTTGATTACATTGAGGAATGATCCCTCCAGACCAATTCCCTCCAGGACTTTAAACATGAAAGGATGCTGGATTTTGTCAAAGGCTTTCTCCGCATCAATTGAGATGATGGTGTGGTTTTTGTCCTTCAGTCCATTTATATGTTTGATGATGTTTATTGATTTTCGTATGTTGAACCATCCCTGCATCTCTGGTATGAATCCAACTTGGTCATGGTGGATGATTTTCTTGATGTGAGTCTGTATGCGATTTGCCAGAATCCTGTTTAGAATTTTGGCATCTGTGTTCATTAGTGAGATGGGTCTATAGTTCTCCTTTTTGGTTGTATCTTTGCCTGGTTTTGGTAATAGAGTGATGCTGGCTTCATAGAAGGAATTTGGGAGAATTCCCTCTGTTTGTATCCTTCTAAACAACTTGAGTAATAATGGTTGTAAGTCTTTTTGAAATGTTTTATGGAATTCTGCCATGAAACCATCTGGGCCTGGGCTTTCTTTAGTCGGGAGGTTTCTTATTATATCTTCAATTTCTTTATATATTATGGGTCTGTTTAAGCTGTCGATCTCTTCTTGGTTGAGCTTTGGTGATTCCCAGGATTTCAGATATTCATCCATTTCTTCTAGGTTTTCAAACTTTGTAGAGTATAGGTTTTTGAAGTATTCCCGTATGATTGTCTGGATCTTTTCATTGTTGTGATATTTCCCCTTTCATCATGGATTGTATTGATTTATAGTTGTTCCTTCTTTCTTTTGGTTAACTGGGATAGAGGTCTGTCTATCTTGTTTATTCTCTCAAAGAGGCAACTTTTGGATTCATTGATTTTTTTTTTTTTTGTATTGTTTTCTTTGTTTCTATTTCATTGATTTCTGCTCTGATTGTTATTTCTTCCTGTCTGCTGCATTTAGGGTTCATTTGTTGTTGTCTCTCAAGTGTTTTTAGCTGCAGTGTTAGATCATTCACTTGTGCTCTTTCTGTTTTTTTTGATGTAGGCACCCAGGGCTATAAACTTCCCTCTTAGAATTTTAAAGTGTCCATAGGTTTTGTTGTGTTGTATTATCATTGTCATTCAGTTCCAGGAATGCCTTTATTTCTTTATTTCTTCTTGACCCATTCATTATTCAGGAGAGTGTTGTTTAGTGTCCATGTGTTCTTGTAGGTTGTAGGGGTTATCCTGGTGTTGATATTGAGCTTTAATGCCCTGTGGTCTGATAGAATGTATGTCTTTTTGTATTTGAGTTTTTTTCTGTGTCCCAGTATGTGGTCTATTTTGGAAAATGTTCCATGGGGTGCTGAGTAGAAAGTGTATTCTCTGGTGTTTGGGTGGAATATTTGGTAGTTTGTGAGGTCCATTTGGTGTATTGTATCATTTAGTTCAGATGTCTGTTTATTCTTTGTCCTGTTGATCTGTCCAAAGGAGTTAGTGGGCAATTGAGGTCCCCTACTATTTAGTGTGCTGGGGTTAATCTGTGCCTTGAGGTCCTGAAGAATTGTCTTTATAAAGTTTGGTGCACCAGAGTTTGGTGCATATATATTTATGATTATAAAGTCTTCATGGTCAGTTCCTTTGATAAAGATGTAATGGCCCTCTTTGTCTCTTTTGATTTCTTTTACTTTGAAGTCTATTTTGTCTGATATTAAAATAACACCTGCTTTCTTTTTGGTATCATTTGCTTGGAATATTTTTTTCCATCCCTTCACCTTAAGTCATTGCCTATCCTTGAGATTGAGATGGGTTTCTTGTAGACAGCATATAGATGGGTTTTGCTTCCTAATCCAATCTTCCAGTCTTTGTCTTTTGATTGGGGAGTTTAGTCCAATAATATTTAAGGTTATAATTGAAAGATGCATGTTGCTTCCTTTCACCTTATTATCCATTTGCATTCTTAGTCTCAGTTTCTACTTCTGCAGTTATGTTTTTATTAGTTTCTCTTTCTAGGTGCTTGGGGATGGTTGCTCCTCTCTTCTGTCCTTTGAATTGCTTCAAGTATTTTCTGAAGAGTTGGTTTTCCAGACATATTCTATCACCATGTTTATGCCATGGAAGATTTTTCTCTCTCCTTCAACTATAATCAACATTTTTGCTGGCTATATTAACCTGGGTTGGCATCCATAGTCCTTTTTTTAAAAAAATTTATTTTCTATGTGTATGAATGTATTGTCTGCATGTAGGTCTGTGCACCCGTGTTGTGCAATGCCCCAGAGGTCAGAAGAGGGTGTCGGATTCCCCTGGAACTGGAGTTCTGGAATTGGAATTACAGACGGTTCTCAGCTGCCATGTGGGTGCTGGGGATCAAACCCAGGTCCTCTGCAAGAGCAGTCGTTGCTCTTAACCGCTAGGCTATCTCTCCAGCCCCAGCATCCATAGTCCTTTAACACTGGGAATGCTTTGCTCCATGTTCTTCTTGCTTTCATGGTTTGCACCGAGACGTCAGTTGTAATTCTGATGGGTTTCCCCTTATATGGGACTTGTTTTTCTCTTGTGGCTTTCAGAATTTTGTCTTTGTTTTGGGCATCTAGCTTTTTAACTATGATATGCCATGGGGAGTTTCTTTTCTGCTCTTGTCTGGAGTTCTATGTGCTTCTTGTATTTGTATGGGTTTGTCTTTTTTTTTTTTTTTAGTTTGGGGAAATTTTCATCTATTCTGTTGAAGAGCTGATCAATACTATTCTCTTGGGATTCTTCCTTTATTCCTATGATGTGAAGGTTTGATCTTTTCATAGTGTCCCACATTTCCTGGTTGTTCCACTTTTGTGTATTTTTAAATATTTCATAATCTTTATTTGAGCTTTTTAGTTACTCTGTGTTATCTTCCAGGTCTGATATTCTTTGTTCTGCTTCCTCCATTGTATTTCTGAGGCTTTTTCCTTTCCTTTCCTCTTGATTGGATGAATGTTCTATTTCCTTTTTCATTTCATCCTGTGATTTCTTTAGTATTTCCACCACTGTTTTTGGAGCTTCTCAATCTCTTCTTGGTGCTCCTTACTTTTCTGGTTGGCTTCCTTTTTCAGCGTTTCCACTTCCTTCCAGAGTTTGTCATTTTCTTCCTCTAGGTCCTTCTTGAGTTTTTCATTCTCTTTCCTTAGTTTTCTGACTTGTTCTTTATATTCTTTAATTTCTCTGAATAGGTCTTCAATTGTTCCTCTTAGATCTGTTTCTTGGATCACCCTCAGGGGGATCCCACTGTAGCAATCTCCTACAGGGTTGGTAGAACTTGGCGTGGAATATCCTGCACCTTTCCCATGTTGTCCCTTTGTCATGTCCCTGGCATGTGGGTTTCCCTTTTTTTTTTTGCCTGTATTCTGATGGGAATCACAAATGTCTTCACTGTGTTGAAGGCTTGCTTTGCTTGCCTCCTTCAGATGTCTTTTTTTTTCTCCTTGTTTATGGAGTGTTGACTTGTCTAGGTTTCAGGTTTTCAATTTTGTTTATATATTGGAAGTCTGATTCACTCTTCCCTTTCTGTTTTGAAGGTTCTCCAAAAAATCCATTTGGACACACTCTCAGCAATTCCAGTTGGGGGCAGGGGTGGTGGTGGTGGTGGTGGTGGTGGTGGTGGTGGTGGTGGTGTATGCCTGACCCTGGTACTCTGTTTCAGGTGGCCCTGGCAGGTCCCTGATCTAACCACTGAGCACTCAAGTCTCACAGTGGCAACAGGCCCACTTTTAATACCAGCTACAAGGGCAACTCCACCCCAACAGCCACACCAGACAAGGATTTAACAGGCCCACCTTTAATCCCAGCTACCCCGCCAGCCTCGCAAGACAAAGATTTAGCTATCCAACCAATGAATCAATCAACCAACAACCCAGGAGTAGATCTATCCTAAAGTCTGCCTGGCTGAAGCACCCTGCTCCTACTTGTGCTTCAGGTGGTCCTAGCAGGACCCTGATCTAACCACTGCGCACTCCAAAAATGTTTTTATATATTAAATGGCAAACGTAAAATTATACTCTTTGAAATTGATAAAGTGGAGGGCTGCAGAGATGGCTCAGCAGTTAAGAGTACTGACCACTCTTACAGAGGACCAGGATTCAATGCTCATCACCCACATGGCAGCTAAGAACTGTCCATAACTCCAGTTCCATGGAGATTGAACACCTTTGAGTTCATTGGCAGTGTACATAGCACAGGTATGCTTACACGCAGGCAATACTCCCATAATAGTAAAATATTTTGAAAAGAATTGAGAAAGTGCTAGCAGCTCTCATTGGTTGTTAGCAGTGTTAAGACCTGCATGCATATGCATGCACAGACACACACACACACACACACACACACACACACACACACACATACATACATACACACGCACATAAAATTTGTAGCTGCCAAGTTGTGGTTTAAGAAAAAATCTTATTCCCATAGTGCAGACTTTTTTCCTTCTTCAAATGGCCAATTTACTGTAGTTTAGTAGTGGTCTTCCTTATCAGTTTGTCTAATGTTTAGTCTGAAATGTCTTAGTGTCTTAACCTATTTTGTCAAGTTTGTTTCATATTGCTTTATTTCAACTTAAGAGATGTGAATTTAGCAACTACCTTTTATTGCTTTGCTAATTCACCCAAATCGTTTTAATTTTCTGATTTATTTATTTATTTATTTATTTATTTATTTATTTATTTATTGGTCCTTTTGAGACAGGGTCTCCCTGTAGCCCCAGCTGTATTGGAACTCACTCTGTAGACCAGGCTGGCCTTGAACTTACAGAGATCTGCCTGCCTCTGCCTCCCAAGTGCTAGGATTAAAGGTGTGCGCCACCACGCCTGGCTATTTTCTGTATTTCTTTACTAGATCTTTTTGTATATGTGTCCTTGAATTGTGTTTTATTTAGTATTGTCTTAACCTAAAATTATTGCCAGCTCTATATTTGGAGCTCTTAGCTTCCACCAGATTCTTGATATATTGTTTTTTTCTAAATAATCTAGATGTTCAAGAAGCAGGCATGATACCAACTCCCTAAAATGATAACTAGAATCAGAAACAATATACATATTACTCTTATTTGTATAGGACTCAAATTAATTTTTAAACTTTTTTTTTTTTTTTTAATTTATTTTTATGTGTATGAATGTATTGTCTGCATGCAGGTCTGCGCACCCGTGTCGTGCGATGCCGCGGAGGTCAGAAGACGGTCTCGGATTCCCCTGGAACTGGAGTTCTCCTGGAACCGGAGTCACAGACGGTTCTCAGCCGCCATGTGGGTGCTGGGGATCGAACCCGGGTCCTCTGCAAGAGCGGTCGTCGCTCTTAACCGCTAGGCCATCCCTCCAGCCCCTCAAATTAATTTTTAAATGTGTGGATTAAATGATTTAAAGGGAGAAAAAAATAAAGGGCTATGTCTTCCCAGGTTTACTTAGAAATTTCAGTTCTAGACTTTCATTTATTGGCAATCATGCCTATCTGCTGGATATTTTTTAATTGTAATGTTTTAAATGGAACTTTCTAGCAGTATACTTTAATAATGTAAACTGTTTTGGTGCTTCAAATTCAAAATAATTGTTGGATTACCATAAAAATTACTATTTTCATGCCATAGATTAGGAGGTAATGATTTTCCCCTAGGAAATCAGTAGATATCCTTTTTAGACCATGTGATCACTACTTATTTCTGCTGTAATTTGTAAGTAGCCATAAACAACAGAGAAATGAGTGTTCTAATGAAATTATGTTTGGCCCATCATAGACTCTAGTTGAGTGATCATTGACAGATTCTTTTGGTAAATTAAAATCTCCAGTTTGTATGTATGTGTAATAATTGATGATTAATTCAGAATAATAGAAGTTGAAGTAAAATTTTATAGATAACAATGATAACTATCCTCTTAACCATTATTTCCAAAGGAAGTAATTCTTTTTGGTTGTAGGAAATAAGAGCTATGTGTAGTGGTTCTTACTTGTATCCTGAAGGATAACGATTCCTGAGGGCAGGGGCTAGAGATATGACTCACTTGCTAAGAGCACTGACCACTCTTGCAAGGGACCCAGATTCTGTTCTCAACACCTACATCAGATGCTCACAGCCACTCCAGTTCCAAATGATCTGATGCCCTTGTCTGGCCTCAATGGCCATTGTATGCACTTATAAGACTTGCAGGCAAAATACTCATATGCCTAAAAATAAAATTTAAAGTCTTTTGAGTATAGTAATTACATCTTCACACAGTGTTCATTCATGAGTACACAATAAATATTACAGTAAGTTGTGGCATAGAATTTAAATGGCTAGTAAACACCAAAACCACAATGATTGTTAAAGTATGTGACAGTTGATTAGTGGTGTATAGTATGTATGCCTCACTCACTAGATAGTACTCAAATTCCCATGGAAAATTTGTATGGGAGGGAGACATTGAGCAGGTCTTCATTCAGAATGGACATGTTTTACTGAATTCAAAATGGAGAATATTAATGTAATCATGGGAAACAATGAAATCATACCTTATCTGCAATCAGTGGAGAGATTGTGTTAAATACAAAGGGAGGGCCAACCTAAGATTATATACTTCACTATAATGTCCTCACTGGTAATAACTAAATCAACTTGATAGCAAATCAGAGAATTTACTGATCAAATGAATGGATTGACCATGGAAAAGTCCTTATGCAGATTTCAGCTCATACATTAGAATTTCATGCTTAAGAGAAATTATTACATACTGAATATGAAAATGCTGTTAAGTACAAATCAGATTTGCTTTTGCTAGCCAGCCTCCCAGATCTCCATTCTTGATACTTAGTGCTCTTGGTTCTTGATACTCACATGTGTGTCTGCCCCTTTGTTGTACTAAGACTGTTTTGTGAGGATAATGCTCTAATCAAATTGACAATTAAGACTTGGTTATATAAGTTAGCCACAGTTCTCAGAATTCTACACGCTTCTCAAACTACGAGGCTTTTACATAGAATATTAAAGACAAAGCAGGAAGTGATTGCCACTTTTAAGATGACTTGAACCAATTAATTGAAGGCATGAAGGGTGGAGGGGAGATAACAGAATTGCTTGAAAAAGATTTAAAAGTCATCAGAATGCTAACAAGTTGGAGAGAAAAGCACAGATTGATCAATGTCTTTGGGAACAGTTTTTTTTCTTTGGGCTTTTTGATGTTATTTTAAAATTGTCGGGCATGGTGGTGCACACCTTTAATCCTAGCACTTGGGAGGCAGAGGCAGGCGGATCTCTGTGAGTTCAAGGCCAACCTGGTCTACAGAGTGAGTTCCAGGACAGCCAGAGCTACAGGGAGACTCTGTCTCGAAAAGACCAAAATACAAAAAAAAAGCCATTTTGCCAGGTGTGGTGGTGCATGCCTTTAATTCCAGGACTCAGGAGGCAGAGGCAGGTGGGTCTCTGTGATTTCAAGGCCAGCCTGGTCTACAGAGTGAACTTCAGGCCAGCTGAGAATAAAAGGGAGACCCTGTGTCAAAAAAAAAAAAAAAAGCCATTTTTAGGGTTGTGAGATGGCTCAGAAGGTAAAGGCACTTTATTGTCAAGCCTGACCCCCTGAGCTGAACCCCTGGAATCCATTTGGTAGGAGAGAACCAACCCTCTCAAGTTGTCCTCCTGCTTCGAGACAGGTGCACTCAAATTTTATTTTCAGATAGAAGTAAAAGATATAGTTTGGGCAAAAGTTTTGAAGAGTGATTTTCTTTCAAAGAAAAAAAACTATCCTAATGGAATTACAATATGTTAGAATGAAAAACGAGAAGTTGGCAAATGTGACTGGAACCTAAATAATGCCCCAGGGGTTTATTTATATAGGTAAGGCATCTAAAATTGTACAGTTCATGTTGGAAAGTCAGTTTGCCCAGGGAAAGGGGAGTGTGTCCATCACTGTTGGACTTCTTACAACAAGAATATAAACATGTTGGGGACATAGATCAGTGGCAGAAAACCTAGTATCAGGAAGGCCCTAAGTTGAGTCAGCAGCATTGGAGGGAAAAACAGTTACATTGTAATGTCTGTTAACTATGAAAAATAAAGTAAAAGTAATGTAGCTGGGGCTGGAGAGATGACTCAGCTGTTAAGAACACTGACTGCTCTTGCAGAGGATCTGGGTTCGATTCCCAGCACCCACATGGTGGCTAAGAACCATCTTTAGTGCCTGGCCTAGTGGCACACACCTTTAATCCCAGCATTCGGGAGGCAGAGGTGGGCAGATCTCTGTGAGTTCAAGGCCAGGCTGGTCTACATAGTGAGCTCCAGGCCAGCTGAGACTAAGGGGAGACCCTGTTTCAAAAAATACCCCCCCCCCGAAAAAAAGTAGCCAACAAGAAGGGGGAAATAGGATAAAATAGGATAAAAGATGTTTAGTCCAAAGGAAATGATCAGGAAGGAGCAGAAAAAGAAATAGAACAAAACTGTAAGGTGGAGCATTTAAGTCCAAATGTGACATCAAACTGAACTCATAAAATGACAAGCCGTAAGGCACAAGCCAAAAATAACAATAGGGGACAATTAAGAGCAAAAAGATAGTAGATAAGCAAATGCTGATCACTGGTGTTGGCATATCACTTTTTTTTTTCTTTTTGGTCTTTTTGAGACAGGGTCTTCCTGTAGCCCCAGCTGTCCTGGAACTCTATGTAGACCAGGCTGGCCTTGAATTCGGAGATCTGCCTGCCTCTGCTCCTCAGTGCTGGGACTAAAGGTGTGTGCCACCATGCCTAGCAGCATATTAGTTTCAAATGGTCAAATGCAAGGGGAAAAGCATCCCTTGACATACAGGTCATCAGTTGTAAAGTATTAGGTACCTAAGAACAGGTCTTTTAAAAATGGCTGCATCTTTCATCCCCTACTACAAACAAGGACAAGACGTGGAGAGCCATTTCAGGTTTTGAAGGCAAACATATAGCAGGGCCTCTTACCTTGCCACTATTGGCATTTGAATCACACAGTTGTTTGTATAGAGAGCCATCTCTTGTGTTGTAGGATATTTAACAGCATCCTTGGCCTCTATTCAAGTTAGTCCCAATCGCATTCCCTCTATGCCAGTCACAAAGATAAAAAATGGTTCCAAACCAGGTGTCATAACTCACTCCTTTAATCCCAGCACTAGGGAGGAAGAGACAGGCAGATCACTGTGAGATCCAGGCCAGCCTGGTCTACATAGTGAATGCCAGGCTAGTTGGGGGTACAGGGAGACACCTGCCTTAAATAAATTAATTAACAGAAAAAAAAACCCTCCAGATATTGACAAGTGTCCCCTACCAAACAAAATTATCTATGGTTTACAACTACTATTCTACACCTAGGAATTCTGCTTTGACCCATATAACAAATAAAGGGAGGGTATCCAATTTCAGAACAGTCAAGGAAACTGCAAAGAGCCCAAGCTTTGGTACAAGCAAGTCATTGGAGAAGTCAGTAATGGCAGAGATATAATGCAATTTATTGAAAATCCCATAGGATGAAATATGCAATGATTCTGGGACAGGGCCACACCATCTGAAAAACAGCTACTTGCATTTTTCTGGACACAGGAACATGTGGCAACCATGTGTCTGAACCTCCCTGTGAAGAATAAGATTGTTACACTCATCAGTGCATACATAAAGATGGGCAACAACAATGCCTTGTGAAATGGAGCTAGTCCACCTGGGATTGCACCAGAGCAAGACTACAGCACAAGTAAGCCACATAAGCCCAAAGTGATTTTTATATTTCACCTACCCTGGCTGCAACTGTTTCCCTCCCTCAGCTTACACCTATGGTTGTATGAAAAGCCGTGTATCACCAGATGGAAGAGAACTTTTTAAAAACTTGCATTATAAACTATAAAAATACCCTTTGATATCCAAACTAATCTGAGCTGTACTGACCCGGAGACTATACTTCTGCCATAATCAATGTAGGGCCACTTACCAGACTAGGGAGGACCCCCAAACCTTAGAAGCCTACAAAATTACCAAAGTAGCCAATCCTAAACTGTTTGCTGTACCCTGTCTTGCCATTCCTGCAGAAACACCCATAAAATCTTTGACCTAATGCTTTCTCCTTGCTCCTGTTTTTTGCCTCCTCGCCATCAGGATGTTTTGCCCTGTGTGCCATGTGCCTCTTGTCTCCAGCACCTGTCAAGTACACTAAGCTTTGCTTTTCTTTTTTTTTATGCTTTGTATAATTTTAATATAAATTTTGTATATCTCATGCAAATATCTTTTTCATCTTCATATCCCCTCCTCATGCAGTTGCCCCCATAGCCTAACCCACTGTATTTCATGTGTTCTTTCTTTTTTTTATTTATAAATACATATTTTTTATCAAATCTAGACCTGTGTCCCCCACCCTATCCCCCCACCCCACCAGAGCTCATGCATTCTGCCAAATATGCTTTTCATCTCTTTCTCAATCTTTCTCAATATTCTCCATGTGGAAGTTGACCGTTTTGAGCAGAAGTTCACTGTTTCAGTCAGTTCTTTGATGCAGTCCTTTCTGTTGTTGTTGTTTCCAATATACATCACTCCCAACTTAAGCTTTGTTTTTCTAAGCCTATCTGTCTCTCCTCTTCTGGTTGCACTTGAATAACCTTCACGTAAAAGAACAGAAAAAGATAACTCTCAAGGGTAGTCTTTTTTATTTATTTATTTATTTTTGTATGTGTATGAATGTACTGTCTGCATGTAGGCGTGTGCACCCATGTCGTGCAATGCCGTGAGGTCAGAAGAGGGTCTTGGATTCCCCTGGAACTGGAGTTCTCCTGGAACTGGAGTTACAGATGGTTTTCAGCTGCCATGTGGGTGCTGGGGATTGAACCCGGCTCCTCTGCAAGAGCAGTCGGCGCTCTTAACCGCTAGGCTATCTCTCCAGCCCCTCGAGGGTAGTCTTAAAGACAGTAGTGAGGGTGAATATCCCCAGAAGATGGAGCTATGAATAGTGTCATTGATTACCACTTTCCGAAGAGGCAGCAGGAGCTGAGAATGCTCATGGACTCAAATGCAGTGGTAAATTGCCTGGCTGGCTAACCCAGGACCTAAAGAGAACAGACTAGGAAATCAGGAGGTCTGCTTGGAAAAGTGAGGATGGGAATGAGTCTGAAGAATGATGATTTTTATTTAGTAATTGTGGTTTGAATGAGAGTGTCCCCCCATAGGCTTTAAGTATTCAGACATTTTGTCTCCAGTTGGTGGCACTGTTCTTGGAGGTCTTAGAAGGTGTGGCTGTGCTGGAGGAAGTACGTTGTTGGGGGCAGGCTTAGTGAGTTTAACAAGCATTGCCATCTCCAGTCTCTCCCTCTCTTGACTTCCTGTGCTCATTGGGAGATGTGACCCTGGGCTTGCTGCTCCAGCCCCGGCCACCATGCTTCCCACCACAATGGACTCTGATTCCCTGGAACCATCAGTCGTAAGCTCAAATAAACTCTTCCTTTTATAAGTTCCCTTGCTCATGGTGGTTTTATCACAGCAACAGAAAAGTAACTAATACAGTAATGCCCAGGGGAGAGCATCAACCACAGACAAGGTGAATTGTTCTTTTATTGGCCATCCCAGCAGGATGATGAGTTCATGAGCAGAGTGGTCACTCAGGCAGTGCTGAAGGCTAAGATACCCAACCTTCCATTATGAGAGACCAAACTTGCATATCTGTGCTCAAGTTGGTTTCCCAGGAAATCTAACTTCCAATGTACATATTCAGGAAATAAGAAATAGTTCCTGCTGGGCATGGTGGCGCCTGCCTTTAATCCTAGCACTTGGGAGGCAGAGGCAGGCAGATCTCTGTGAGTTCAAGGCCAGCCTGGTCTACAGAGTGAGTTCCAGGACAGCTGGGACTAAAGGGAAACCCTGTCTCAAAAAGACCAAAAAAAAAAAAAAATCCCTAATATTTACTCATTAACTCTTACATAGGAATGAGGCACAAAAAGTCCTTAATGATTCAAATAAAACTTAGCAAGAAATATGGTATGCTTAGGGGTTTGGGTTTTAGCATTGCAAGTCTTATATCCCAGGAAGTTCCTCAGTCCTTGGTAAAACAGGACAGTGGATGTCCTAGTAGAAAAATAGGTAACTTGGGCCCTGGGCTTTGGACTGACTGCTGAGTCAGGGAACACTTAACTCACACCAGCACTGAAAGCCCTTGATACAACATGAACTTGACTGAAGAGAGTTGTAAGTTACCCAACTAAGCAGGATATAATACCTACAAAGAATGCAGCTATGGGACTGGGCTTCACAGGGAGGATTCTAGTACCCCAGAGTATTATCAAGGATAAGGTAGGACCCAAGAATGAACTAGTAGAACAAGAAATGAAATCACCTAGCCCAGTTAATTAGATCGAGGAACTAGAATTTAGATAGTGGATTTCACAGTAATGACACATGAGTCTTTTTTTTTTTTTTTGAAGTATAATTTACTTTTTTTTTATTATTAATTTTTTTTTATTTATTTCTGTATGTGTATGAATGTACTGCCTGCATGCAAGTCTGTGCACCCGTGTCGTGCAACGCCGCGGAGGTCAGAAGAGGGTCTCGGATTCCCCTGGAGCTGGAGTTCTCCTGGAATTGGAGTTTCAGACGGCTCTTGGCCGCCATGTGGGTGCTGGGGATCGAACCCGGGTCCTCTGTAAGAGCAGTCGGTGCTCTTAACCGCTAGGCCATCTCTCCAGCCCCCGACACATGAGTCTTTTAGATACTGTAGAGAATTTGGATCAGGACAGTTTTTTAAACAAAGTGTGTTTATCAGCAAAATGATATTTTATAATTAAAACATAGGGTGAGGGAGTGCTTTCAAATTCTTGCTCTTTCACTCTTTGAGATTCAGAGAATTCCCAGGAATTCTCAGAAATTTCAAAATTATTATTTCAAACATTTCTGTCTTCATATCTATTATTTGAATAGCTAAAATTATTGTTTAAATAATAAAATACACAAAATTTAATTGTACTTAGAACTTCAGTGTACAGAAATATTAAATAATGAAAAACACAATTTAAAAGTCTGATCTCAGAGCTGGAGAGATAGCTCAGTGGTTAAGAGCACTGGCTGTTCTTACAGAGGACCCCCGTTTGGTTCCCAGCACTAGCATGGTGGCTAACAACTATCCATAACTCCAGTTCCAGGGGATCCAATGCCTTCTGAGCATTGCAAGCGTCTCACAACACAAGTGCACTTACATGTGGGCAATATACTCATACACATAAAAGATAGGAATAAATAAATTATAAAATCCAGATCTCCCAGTAAGGTAAAAGACCCTCATGGAATCACATGTAAACACCGACCGTCTAAGGACTTATTTTGCATTGAAATGCAGATGTGTTACACCTTGAGAGACTGTTCAAAGGACTTACACAAAACACACACTATATATGATCTCATTAGTATGCTTTTTGTCTTTTTTTTTAAGACAGGGTGTCCCTGCAGCCCCAGATGGCCTGGAACTCAGGCTGTAGACCAGGCTGGCCTTGAACTCACAGAGATCCACCTGCCTCTGCCTCCTGAATGCTAGGAGTAAAGACATGCGCCACCACTCCCGGCTTAAAGACAGTTCTTAGCCGCCACGTGGGTGCTGCGAATCGAACCTGGGTCCTCTGCAAGAGCAGTCAGTGCTCTTAACTGCTGAGCCATCTCTCCGGCCTTGCTTTTTGTTTTTTTAAATACTCATTCTTGTTCTCCTTTCTAAATGTTATACTATACCCACATATACATTTTGTGTGTGTGTGTATCTTATAAGCTGGAATCCACATATGAAGAATGTGATTTTTCTTTCTAAGATTGGGTGACCTCACTTAATCTACATTCGAAACCCATCCATTTTCCTTTGAATTATGTGGTTTCATTTTTTTTTTTAGAGTTGAATAATATTCCATTTTATATGTATGCCAGATTTTCTTTATTCATCTATTTATGGACAACTAAGTTGGTTCTATTTCATTGCTATAGTGAATAGAGCTACCAGAGGCTTTTCAATACCCTGCTCTCAGGTCCCGCAGAGATGACAACTTTTAAAAGCTGACCTAATTCAGAACTCCTGTGCACTATATGATTCTTTCATTCACTTATCCTTGCATCAGAGACAAAACTAAACCTGCAGTAGAAAACCAAATGATCCTGGTTCAGATAACTCGAGTAACTACTAATGATGGCTAATGACATTCTTTTTCACCACCCTGAGAGCTAAACACATCTATTCTCTGAGAATGAAGTTTGAGACCCTGTTTTAAGTAATAAATTCTGAGTTCCAAGACTCAAATTATAAGGAATGCAGTTCAGAAATACAAATGCAGCATCCATCAATCACAGTGAGGCAGTGCCAAATCAGAAGGAATTCTCCATCTTGTAACAAACCATACAGTATGCTATCTCTTTATAGCCATATGTGTTCTAACAAGGAAACACCAGCAAGACTGAGGCGTGACAGCTTTTTCTTTCATCTTTTTTAAAAAAATCATTTTTAGCCTTCCCAATTTCTTGTAGGAAAATATTTCAAATCTTGATACCTGACTAATTTTCAGTTTGTCAGTCTAGAATAATTCCAGTCAAATGTATTATAAGTTTGAATATATAAAGGTATTTTATGTTATTATGGCTCAAATGACAATAGTTCATAGTTAATGCAGTGTCTGTGTTCCTCCTGCCACCACATTCCTTGTTCCATTGTGAGGAGGAAGGCTCCATAATAAAGGGAGATGTTGGATTCATACTAGGAGAGGGGGTAAAAAACATAGGTCCTTTCACTTCTGAGGCAGCTGCGTCCAGAGATGTGACTGCTATAACTAACGGGATCACTAAATTGGTGAGCCTTTGCCTTATATATAAATTGAAGAAGATAAGGGGGCTTTGTGGGTTACTTTAGTAGGTCTCTTATATGACATATTCTGAAGCCCTCAAAGGTGACTTACAAACTGGAACACAATCACCTACTGTGTAGGGTGATGAGTGTGAGGGACGTGTTGTACAGGCATTCAAGCTGCAGAACTGCTGAAAAGAATCTCGCCCAAGCTCACCTGGAGCAGCAACTTTCATTCTTATTTGATCCAGATTAAGAAGTACTCTGACATCATGATCCTCTTCTTGCCTGTCACACACACAGGTAGCATAGACATGAAGGTATCCTAAACAATACTCCTCTATATGATGCTTAGAGTTTCTGCATATCTTTTGTATTCATCAGCTGACAATAATTGCAATTCTTCTTATCAGGTGATTTCAGAACCTAGTAATAGGGAGATCTCCTGAGCCCAGCGGCAGGAAGAGGGGAAGACAGGTAGGAACTGGGTGCCTTGGCGAGCTGATTGCTGATCCTTTGGTCCTGCTGTCTTTGGTTTGATTGGCCTTTGTGGCTGTGAGGTTGGAGTTATCCCCCCAGCTGGGATTAAAGGTGTGGTCTTTGGCTTGATTAGATCTAGTGGCTGTGGGGGCGGAGTTATCCTCCCAGCCGGTATTAAAGGCACGCTTGTGTGACTCTTGAGATTTGAGATCTCCTGAGCCCAGCGGCAGGTGCCGGGGCGCGGGCTGAAGAGCCCCCCCCCCCCCGCCAACTGAGATTACGAAGAAGGATCTGAAGGAGGCAAGCAAAGCACGCCTTCAACACAGTGAAGAGGCATTTAGGACTCACATTGGAATACAGGCAAGGAGAAGCCCATATGCCAGGATCACGAAGAAGAGACTACACTGGAAAGGTGCAGGATAATCCCACGCCAAGCTTTACCAACCCTATGGATGACTCCTGCAGTGGGATCCCTCCGGGGATGCCCCAGGACACAGACATCAGAAACACAATTGGGAACATACTTAAAGAACTACAAGATCATAAAGAACAAATTAAAGAACTAAGAAAAGAGAATGAGGACCGAGAGAGAGAGAATGACAAGCTCCGGAAGGAAGTAGAAACACTGAAAAGATCCCATGCTGAAAAAGAAAAAGAAACCAACCAGCAAACAAAAGAGCTACAAAAAGAGATCGAGAAGCTCCAAAAAGAAATAGAAACACTAAAGAAATCAGAAGAGGAAATGAAAAAGGAAATCAAACACTCATCCATTCAAGAGGAAAGGAATGAAAAAAGCCTCAGAAGCAGAATGGAGGAAGCAGAACAAAGAATATCAGACCTGGAGGACAACACAGAACAACTAAAAACCTCAAGGAAAGATTATGAAAAATTTAAAAATACACAAAAATGGAACAACCAGGAGCTGTGGGACACTATGAAAAGATCAAACCTCCGCATCATAGGAATAGAGGAAGGAGAAGAATCCCAAGAGAAAGGTATTGATCAGATCTTCAACAGAATAATAGATGAAAACTTCCCCAAACTAAAAAAGGACAAACCAATACCAATACAAGAAGCACATAGAACTCCAAACAGACAAGATCAGAAAAGAAATTCTCCACGCCACATCATAGTTAAAATGCTGGACACCCAAAACAAAGAGAAAATTCTTAAAGCGACAAGAGAAAAACAACAAGTGACCTATAAGGGGAAACCTATCAGAATAACAACGGACTTCTCACAGCAAACGATGAAGGCAAGAAGAACCTGGAGCAAAGCATTCCCAGTGTTGAGGGACAATGGATGCCAGCCCAGGTTACTATACCCAGCAAAAATGTCAATCATAGTGG
Organism: Rhizomys pruinosus; assembly: GCA_009823505.1. Classification (NCBI taxonomy): domain Eukaryota; kingdom Metazoa; phylum Chordata; class Mammalia; order Rodentia; family Spalacidae; genus Rhizomys; species Rhizomys pruinosus. The sequence goes on along the minus strand of VZQC01003457.1, from coordinate 1,563,174 downwards.
AAGGAGAGAGGAAAATCTTCCATGACATAAACAACTTGAAAGAATACATGTCCGGAAAACCAACCCTTCAGAGAATACTTGAAGCAATCCAAAGAACAGAAGAAAGGAGCAACCAACCCCAGGCAACTAGAAGGAGAAATCAATAAAAGCATAACTGCAGAAGTAGAAACCTAAATCAAAACCGCAGATGGATAATAAGGCAAAAGGAAGCAACACAAACCTATCAGTCATAACCTTAAATATTAATGGACTAAATTCCCCAATCAAAAGACATAGACTGGGAGACTGGATTAGGAAACAGAATCCATCGATAAGCTGTCTGCAAGAAACACATCTTACCTTCAAGGACAGGCACCACCTTAAAGTGAAGGGATGGAAAAAAATATTCCAAGCAAATGGTACCAAAAAGAAAGCAGGTGTTGCTATTTTAATATCGGATAAAATAGACTTCAAAGTAAAAGAAATCAGAAGAGACAGAACCTAGTAATAGGTCTCATAATTTTATATATTATATATATATATGTTAAAATTTTAAGCCCAACAAATTCACAACCATATCATCTCAGAGATTTTTTCCAAATATGAAATTTATTACAAGATAGTTATTTAGAATAAAACTACATATCCCATTGAGTGACTATATCTTTAAAGTTATAAAACAGGGCAGTGCATAAAAGTGTCTATATGTTTGTGTACTTGAGTAGATCGCTAACAGAACAGCTACTTGGGAACTTGGCAATCAGCCACTTTACTGATGTCTCTAGTCTGCTCTTATCTTCCACAGCCAGTTAAAAAGCAGAGTATTATTCCCTTTTATACAAACACAGATGACCACAGAGTTAATAAGCCTTCTGGGATTGTATACTTACCTAATACAAAATGTCTTAAAATCAATTTTTTGTACAAACAATACAATGATTAAATGATGTTTTGACTTTCCTAAGCCAGATCCTAGAAAAACCATTTTCATCATATATGAGTTAGATACACTTGGACACGTTTCCACCAACAATGAACAGGAGCAGAGACAGGGATTTATTATTATACAGGACAACCAACCACTTTCTGTATGAACCTAGTAATTCTATGAACAATCCTATTTTGTAGAAACATGCAAAATACATGATGAAGCTGAACCCTTCTTGTTCTGACTTCAGATTTCATGTATTTCATGTTTTTGCACAATCTCATCCACTTTTTTTTTTTTTTTGGTCTTTTTGGGACAGGGTCTTCCTGTAGCCCCAACTGTCCTGGAACTCGCTATATAGACCAGGCTGGCCTTGAACTCACAGAGATCCTCCTGCCTCTTTTTGAGACAAGGTCTTCCTGTAGCCCTAGCTGTCCTGGAACTCACTCTGTAGACCAGGCTGGCCTTGAACTCAGAAAGATCTGCCTGCCTCTGCCACCCAAGTGCTAGGATTAAAGGCGGGCACCACCACGCTCAGTCTCATCCACTTTTTTTTTTAGTGTGTGTGAATGTACTGTCTGCATGTAGGTTTGTGCACCCGTGTCATGCAATGAGGTCAGAAGAGGGTGTCGGATTCCCCTGGAATGCTGGGGATCGAACCTGGGTCCTCTGCAAGAGCATCAGCACTCTTAACTGGTAGGCCATCTCTCTAGCCCCTCATCCACTTTTTAATCACTGGATAGAAGTGGCAAAAACTGTGAGACACATGCCAGGCATGGTGGTGCACACCTTTAATCCTAGCACAAGGGAGGCAGAGGCAGGCAGAACTCTGTGAGTTCAAGACCAGCCTGATCTACAGAGTGAGTTCCAGGACAGCTGGGGCTACAGCGAGACCCTGTGTCGAAAAGACCAAAAAAAAAAAAAAAACAAAAAAAAAACAAACTGTGAGACACATGAAAATGTCCATAATATATTCTACATCAAGAAGTGGCAGGTAAGCCCGAAAACAGATATTCCTCCAATTTTGATCATTTCCAATTTGATCAAGATGGAAATTACCCAACTCCAAAGGCAAAGCTGAAACTTTTGAATTTTTGAGTTCAAACAATTTAAAAAAGCAGTGTAGGACATGTCCGGCCTTCTGTGGGTGCACAGAATGCTGACAGTTCTTTCTCCTCATGCCTACCCTGGAGGAGCTAATATTTTTGTGTTCCATTATACCCTTAGTGGCTCAACACGAAACCCGAGACTGGTCAGGAAGTATTCAAACAAACTTGGGAAGCACATAAATAGATACCTTCTTTGGTGTGAGCTGAAGATTCTTTTATATGTTTTATTTATTTATTTATTTATTTATTTATTTATTTATTTATTTATTGGTCTTTTTGAAACAGGGTCTCCCTGAATCCCAGCTGGCTTAGAACTCACAGAGATCCACCTGCCTCTGCCTCCTGAGTGCTGGGATTAAAGGCGTATGCCACCATGCCTGGCTTCTTTTTTTATATTATCTATTTTTATTGAATTTGTGTGCATTTCATACATGTTAGTTGTATTTATACCCTCTTCCCTAGCTGCATCCTCCTATAGCCTACTCATCAGATTTCATGCATTCTGGTCAAACATGTTAAATTCTTTCAAGTCAAGTTTGGGTACTCAGACGTCCTGTGGTAGGAGTTCATCCACTGGAGCCTGGTCAGCCTGTCTAGCATCACTCCCTTAAGATCAACTCTCCCTCACCCACTAGTGATCAGCCGCCAATGGCTCTTTGCCTAAGGTTGAGCCCTGTCACCCATTTCCCCAGTTCTGGGCTGAGTTTTTATCTGATTGAGTTTCCATAGGTCTTGTGGATGCTGTCATCATTGCTGTGAGGTCATATGAGCAAGTTCCCAGAAGTCTGAAGAATCTTGTTTCCTTGTATCCTTTTGGTCATGCAGCACCTCTGGCTCTTACAATCTTTCTCCCCCCCACCCCCCTTCTAGAATGGTCCCTGAGCCCTGGGTGTTTCAGGTTTAATATAGGAGTCCTAACCAGGGAACTGCACTGTGCAGTTCTCTACACTTTGGCCAGTTGGGGCCTTCTGTGTCTATTGCCCTGTGTTGAATGAGGAAGCTTCATTGATTGGTAAGAGTTGGAGAGATGCATTAATATCCTCTCTACCCCCTGTTCCACTATGTTCTGTGAGCCTTAGGTATAGAGGTGCCATTGTAGATGTGTCACTTAGGTCTGGGCATCTCACAGACATTTATTCTCGGTGTGTGACCAGTTGTGGAACTCTGTAACCGTCTCTAACTGTTACAAAAAGAAGCTTCTCTGATTAGGTGACAGGTATACTTGTCTGTAAATATAAAGATCCATATTTAGCATACAGTAAGAAATTATATTTGTCCAAGGATGTGACAGATGTAGGTTTTTCTCTAGGATCTATGACCTCTCCAGCCATGTGTATCTGGCTGTTTGCAGTGCCACGTGTGAATTCTCTCCCACTGAAAGGATTTTAAGTCCAATTAGACAGCTGTTGATTACTTCCATGATAAAAGTGCTACTACTGTACCAATAGAGATAGTTTTCTGTGCTGGTCACTCTTGTAGTTATTAGGGTTTAAAGCTGGAGATGGACCATTGTTTGATTTTTTGCCCTTAGCAGCTCGCATAGTATCCTCTAAAACTATGAGAGCTGGTCTTCAGGGAGAAGGCTTCCAGGTCTGTTCCAGCTCCACCACTCCAAATCCTGTTTCCGAAGTCTGTCCTGTCTTCAGCAAAACGCTCTTACCTTCAAGTTCTGGGAGGCAATCAAGGGCTCTGCCAATAGCCTGTGTTATTTTGGGAGTCTCAGACTACCCTGGCCAACAACTCGAAGGGAAGTTCTCCCACCTGGCACTGTGTTTCTTGTTCTATAGCCTTCAGCTATACATGTGCATCTATCTCATGTACAGATATTGTATGTGATTTTTTTGCAGTGGGCTTTTGAACTAATGTATTTTGCTGGGGGTTTTTTTCACAGCACCTAAGCATTCTCTCTCTCTCTCTCTCTCTCTCTCTCTCTCTCTCTCTCTCTCTCTCTCTCTCTCTCTTCCTCCTCCATCCCCAGTTAGAGTATTCCCATTTTCTCTGTTTCCCCCTTGAAATACCTGTCTCCTGTTATTCCCCCTTGGTTCCTTGTATAACAATCCCTCTTTCCTTCCCAGTTAAATACCCCTATTTTCCCCCATTTCACCCTTGGTAACAGCCATCTCCTACTGTGCCCCTCTCTGAGGCTCCTTCTTGCCCTTTACCTCCATGGTTTCTTTCCAACTCTCCTGGCACCTGGACATACACCGACATAAAAGGATTTTGTGCCAAGATCCACTAATGAAAGAGAACATATGTCACCTGTTTTTCTGAGTCTATGTTACTTCACTCAGTCTAACAGTTTCTGGTTCCATCCGTTCACTGGGTAATCTGCACTCAAGCAGGAGGATCAGGAGGAGGGCCGAGGGCTAAGCCAGGCTAAAAATTCTGAAAGAATTTCTAATTTACACCATACTGTAATCATAATAATCTGATGTGATATAATATTTCTCTATGAAATTATTTCTTTAAGACTTAAAGTATATTGACACAAAGTTGTTCAAAAATTTTATTGTCCTTTTATTTGTGACACCATCCTTTGTATTCTAAATATTGATTATTCATATCTATTCTCTTTTTGTTGTGCCAGATATTGGGCAATTTTACTGATGTTTTTAAAAAGATCAACCTGGGGCTGGAGAGATGGCCTAGCGGTTAAAAGCACCGACTGCTCTTGCAGAGGACCTGGGTTCGATCCCCAGCACCCACATGGCGGCTGAGAACCATCTGTAACTCCAATTCCAGGAGAACTCCAGTTCCAGGGGAATCCGACACCCTCTTCTGACCTCCGAGGCATTGCACAATTCGGGTGCACAAACCTACATGCAGACAGTACACACACATAAAAAAAGAAAAAAAAAGATCAGCCTTTTGCTTTATTGATTTATTCTATCACATCTTTGTTTCTTTTTCATTCATTCATTTCTACTTTTATCTTTGTCATTTCTTTCCTTTGGTTGTATTGCGTTATTTTTCTTGCACTTCCAGTTATTTGTTTGGATCATTAATTTTTAGTTTTTCTGTTTTCTTCTTACTCCCCCAACTTTGAGATAAGGCTTTTTTATGTAGCCCAGGTTGGCCTTCAACTCCATACCCTTCTGTCTCAGCATCCAGGGTGCTAGGATTATAGGCCTTTGGTTCCCCACTTAGCTGTTAATATATGTTTAAAGTGATAAGTTGCTGGAGCTGGAGAGATGGCTCAGTGGTTAAGAGCACCGACTGCTGTAGCAGAGGACCTGGGTTCAATTTCCAGCACCACATGACTGGTAAGAACGGTCTTTAGGCTGGGCGTGATGGTGCACACCTTTAATCCTAGCACTCGGGAGGCAGAGACTGGCCAATCTCTGTGAATTCAAGGCCAGCCTGGTTTACAGAATAAGTTCCAGGCCAGCTGGGGCTATAGAGAGACGCTGTCTCAAAAAAAAAAAAGAACCTCTTTCTAAAGTGATAAGTTGCCACCTGGGTAAAGAGGAGTTCCAACTTCTCAAAAGACCAAGGCAGGGGGACTAGAGAGATGGTTCAGTGGTTAAGAGAACTGGCTATTACTGCACCAGACCCTTGTTTGGATCCCAGCATGCACGTGGCAGCTAGCAACCATCGGTAATTGGGTAATTCTAGTTACAGGAGATAGAATACCTGTCTTCTGGCCTCCACTGGCACTGTACAACATGAGTGCACTTACATAATTTTACATGCAGGCTAAATACTTATACATGTAAAATATAAATTAAATAAATAAATAAATAAATAAATAAAAAGACTGAGACAGGGTACTTGAGTGCAGTTCATGGCCAGCTTGCACATCATAGTGAGCCAAAAACAGGAAGGAAAAAAGGGAAGGAGGGAGATGAGTGACCTTCTCTGAGAGTAACACATTATCTGGATTCCTTAAAGTCTGATAGTGTTGCAGGGTGTGGCAGCCCACACCTTTAATCTCAGCAGTTGGGAGGCAGAGGCAGGCAGATTTCTGAGTTCCAGGCCAGTCTGGTGTACAAAGCAAGTTCCAGGCCAGCTGGGGCTACAGGGAGACCCGTTCTGGTTACGGAGATTCTATCTAAAAAAAATGTCTGATAGCATTTTAGATCATTATTTTGAAATGTTTTCATTTGCTTACATTTTATTATTTTTATTTTATGTGTATGAGTGTATTACCCACATGTATGTAAGTGCACCTGAGTCGTGCAATGCCCAGGGAGGTCAGATAAGGGTGGTGAAACCCCTAGAACTGGAATTACAGACAATTGTTAGCTGCCATGTGGGTTCTGAGAATCAAGCCTGGTCCTCTGCAAGAGTAGCCAGTGCTCTTAACCACTGAGCCATCTCTCCGGCCTGAAATATTTTAGTTTTTAAAAATATTTTATTTGAGCTGGATGTGGTACTTGGGCCTGTATTCCCAGCACTCGGGAGGCAGAGGCGGAAGATCTCTGTGAGTTCAAGGCCAGCCTGGTCTACATAGCGAGTTCCAGGCCAGCTGGGGCTTCAGGGAGACCCTGTCTCAAAAAGGAAAAAAAAAAAACCCAAAAATTTTTTATTTTATTTTATGCATATAAGTGTGTAACCTGCATGTGTGTGAGTACGCCCTTGTCGTGCAATGCCAGAGGAGGTCAGAAGAAGGCACTGATTCTCCTAGAACTGGAGTTACTGACAGTTGGTAGCTGTCATGTGGTACTGGGAATTGAAAATTGAACCCAGGTCCTCTGCAAGGGTAGCCAGTGGTCTTAACTGCTGAGCCACCTCTCCATCATTCCAGCCCTCCTTATTTTATAAGGAAAGTAGCTTTGAAATTACCAATCTGTGATTGGACATTGTGGTCCATGCCTTTGAGTCCAGCCCAGGAGGTAGAAGCTCTGTGAGTTCCAGCCTAGCCTCTTATTCTCTGCATGTTGGCTAGTTGTAGTTTTCTGTGCTAAGCACTATTTGCTGCATAAGGAAACCTCTCTGCTGTTCTTTTAGTTTTGATTGAATTCTTGTTTAATTTTTCTTTATTAATTGGAAATACTTCTATTTCTACACTTTCAGTGTTATTATTGAAAATTTAACAGGCTTGCTTATCAAATTTACTACATTTAAAGCCTTTCCTTGATTATTAGAAGAGCCTACATATTTTATAACTATGAGGCTTCACCTATAAGTTATTGTTTTCCAGGATTTTGGTCTTGATTAATAATCTTATTAGTTAACTCCAGTGATGGTTGTTTTATACACTAAGCATTGGTTTTCATTTATGCACACATTTGTATTGCCTTTGTTTGCTGTACCTTCTGTACTCTTTTGTCTCAAACTTTTCTTCTGGGTTCACTGTCATTTTTCTTGGAATATATTCTATAGAACTTTCAGAAAAGTTTTCTGAATTTCAATTTGTAAGGATATACATTTGCACAGCCAGGCGTGGTGGTGCACGCCTTTAATCCTAGCACTTGGGAGGCTGGGGCAGGTGGATCTTTGTTAGTTCAAGGCCAGCCTGGTCTACAGAGTGAGTTCCAGGACACCCAGAGCTACAAGGAGACCCTGTCTCAAAAAAGACAAATATATATATATATATATGTATATATTATATATATATTATATATAATATATATATATATATACACACACACATTTGCCTCTCACTTATTAGAAATTATTTCATTAGACAAGCATGTCTATGTCCACAGTTAATTTAAGATACCATTCCGTTATCATTTACTGCAGTGTGAGAAGTTGCCCATCATTGTAACAATGATTCCTTTGTAGATAATCTATGCCTTGATCTAAGCTTAATCTTATTTTTGTCTGTGATGAATTGTTTCAGTACCATGAGTTTAAGCTTTCACTTATTTTCACTTATTTTGCTTTGGATGTTAAAGATTACTGAAAATATGTTTTAAAACTTCTCTATTATTATGTATTAATTTTATTTCATTTTTAATGTTTTATTATTGTTATTTTGTGTATTGCCTGCATATGTGAAAGTGCACCCATGTCATGCAGTGATTGCAGAAGTCAGAAGAGGGTGTTGGATTTCTCTGAAACTGGAGTTATGGACAGTTGTTAGCCACCATGTGGAGCTGGTACTCAAACCCAGGTCCTCTGCAAGAACAGCCAGTGCTTTTAACCACTGAGCCATCTCTCCAGCTCCTATTATTATATCTTTGAATATTGTCTTTCTTATTCTATTAGTTTACTCTATTGTGATAGAATATTGTCCCACAATATTCATGTGTTGAGGCCCTTATCCTAGCGTGACTATATTTAGAGATGGTATAATTAAGGTCAAATGAGGGCATAAGGGCACCATCGAGAACAACTTGTGTCCTTACGAGAAGACTGGAGTTTTGTCTCTATCCCCATCATCGTGCACATGCACAGAAGAGAGGCCGTGTGAAGGGCACAGTGAGAAGGCAGCTGCCTATAAGCCAGGAGGAGCAGGCTTCATTAGAAGCCAGCCTCGGGAGAATGTCGGGCTTAGACTTCTGGTTTCCAGAACTAAGAGAAAATAAAATTCTGTCAAAAAGACACCAAGTCTTTGGTATTCTGTTATGACAGCCTTAGCAGACAAATATAACTGTATTCTGAAAAAAAAAAAGTACATTGTGGACCCTTTACTTTAGTTTCCTAGATTCGAGCCTCCCCATCCCATCATCTACACTTTAGCAGCTCTGTGCCGCATTCTGTGTGATTTCTATAATTTTATTTATTTATTTATTTATTTATTTATTTATTTATTTATTTATTTATTTATTTATTGTCTTTTTGAGACAGGGTCTTCCTGTAGCTCCAGCTGGCCTGGAATACCCCATGTAGGCCAGGCTTCCTGTAGCCCCAGCTGGCCTGGAATACCCTATGTAGGCCAGGCTGGCCTCGAACTCACAGAGATCCACCTGCCTCTGCCTCCTGAGTGCTAGGATTAAAGGTGTGCACCAACTGACCAATCTGATATTTAGTCTGGTCTTTAAATTTCTAAATGTTAGTTACACTTTTCATTTCTAGATGCTACTTTTGATTTTGTTTTCCTGATCATTATTTTTTTATCTCCTTTGTTTCTTTTTTAAATTTTATTTATTTTTTATGTGTTTGAGTGTATTGTCTACATGTAAGTCGGTGCACTGGTGTTGATCAATGCCGTGGAGGTCAGAAGAGGGTGTCGGATTCCCCTGGAACTGGAGTTAAAGACAGTTCTTAGCCACATGTGAGTGCTGGGGATCGAACCCGGGTCCTCTGGGAGAGCAGTAGGTGCTCTTAACTGCTAGGCCATCTCTCCAGCCCCAATCTCCTTTGTTTCTTGAGTATACCCTTGATATCTTCTTTTTTTTTTTTTTTTTTTTTTTTTTTTTTTTTTTTTTT